>CBVK0102956120.1:158-20635 GCA_900067695.1 Picea abies
AAAAAAAAAAAAAAAACACCGAGTATTGTACCTCTATCCTTAGAAATTAGACCCAGTTCTTCGGGCCAAAACATTGAACGTATCTGCAACAAACACACGCATGGGATCCGTAGTATGCAAGATCTTTGCAGTTTTCTCCTCGATGAATCACCCTGTGCTGAAATTGATAGTTTTCAGAAGCTTTTGGTGAGGAAGAATACGAAAAGCGTTGCAGGGAAAATGGAATAGCCCTTAGCTAATACCGCCTCTGCAAAGTCCAAAAAAATTCAGGAGCACAAGTTGCACGTGTAATTCTAGAGGGCCAAATTAGTCCATTATGGGTGGAAGGAGATGACTAGCAGAAAAATGCCTTACAATAGCGAGAGTTTTGGACCTAATTCCCGAAGATGTCAATCAAGAATTTTTTGGCTTGAAATATATCTATGGGAGCATCAACATATCATTGCTTCACAGTGAAAGTCTTCTGCCCAAAACAGACTAATTTCGAACTCTGGAATTCCTACTTTCGCGTTGCAAAGTGGCTATTGCATTTACCGTTGGTTTCTTTTTTGAAACTGCTTTTGGTGTTGTCATGATTGCCATCATCGAGCCGGGAAGTTCCATTCATTATGGTTGATTTCAATTTGGCGGCAGGAGTGGGAAGATTCTCTGCATTGCCATCATTCATTGTCGTATCATCGCCCACCAGATCATCTACTTCCTGTTCAAAATTCATGACATCAACTTCTGGGACAACCATGAATGTAAGTGGCCAGGTTCTGTGAGTAGGCAATGTTGCCTTTGAATTTTTTGTCTTTAAATATATCTCTTGGTGTACCAAGGAACCATCTCCTTTTTTGCTCCTGGGCGGAGGGAGATGAATAGTAAGAATATTCCCTGAAATAGAGGAACCTATGGCCATTATGCTCCAATGTGTTTACTGTGTCTAGACATAGATGCTGTGACAAGTTATTAAGAATTTTCGTTTGGTGAAGACAATATTTGAAATGAAAATCGAGGAGGTATAATATAACCCTCTGCAAATTATGGTTTAATGCATATCAATGGAATATCTCCTCGAGCCTTTTGTTGATCAATAACAACCTCGAGGGTTCATGTGTAATGAGTTGTCACCATCACAGATCACTAATTGCACAATTAGGAAAAAGTGCAAAGGTGGTCGTGACAACAAAGAGAGATTAAAAAAAATATTGCAATGTCTTCGAAATGAATACTTGGAAAACATAACATACTTGTGTGCAAATCTTAGTTTAATTCGTAGTAATGACAAATCTTCTCTGGATTTTTGGACATTAATGACAATGTTCACGGTTCCTGTAGGATGACTACTACCATTAAAACTTAATTATTGCACATCTGGAAACAAGTACGCAGGCAACAGTGATGGCGCGACTGATTCCAACAAATACCTAAGTATGGAAAGCGGATGGGCGAGTTACAAAAGAAAAACGACAGAAGATATACCCAGGAGACGTGAAGGGTCGATGGTCATATTACATCTCAGTGATAGATAAACATAAAGCAAAAGTATATGATAAAAATAAAAACATCATATTTAAAAATTATATTTACATATACATATAATTACTCCCTGGAAACTCTTTTGTTTTTTTTTAAACATTAAAATATTGCAGAGTGTTAATGAAAACTGCAAATTTGTAAATTGCGGAAGTGGGACTTTGTTGTTCCCTGTCCTACAAATAGCACCCACAATTCCACGATATACAAATTGACAAGCCCATTTGCGGACTATTTCAATTTTAAGGGCCTCCTATTGATGTAATAACACAATTGAAATTCAATTCAGGAATCCCTAAGTATGAACTCTTACAAGGTATGGACACGAGGTTGTTTTAGAGTTTGTACGAATCCCGCATTTCATACTTTGCCACTTTTTCCATTGCAGGTTTTCAATCTGTCAGGCTCAAAATTGGGCCTCTATCGATATGTATCCTACAAATAGCACCCAGAATCCTGCAATATACAAATTGATTGCTGAAGCTGCGGACTGGATCGCTCAACATTGCAGTTCTATTGTTCCTTGTCTTCTAAACAGGATTCAGAGGAAACGAGTAGTACTTATTAAATATGTGCTTCTCAAAACTATGGACATGACATTTTATAGAGCATGTACGGATCTCTCATTCGATACTTAGCCAGTATTTGGATGGTGGATTCTCAGGTTGGCGGGTTCAAAATTGGCCCTTTGTTATTCTGTGTCCTACAAATAGCACCCACATTTCCGCGATATACAAATTGACAAGTAGACTTGCCAGCTATTTGAATTTTAAGGGACTCGTATTCATGTCATAGCACAATTAGACTTGGGCCAGTTTATATTTGTTTATTACAATATCAAACGACGAAGCGGTCGGTCAGCCTCGTGATATAAAAGTAAGTGAAATCTAAAGTAATGAATCCGCTGGCTTCCACACCTACAAGTTTTTCGAAAAATGAATAATACATACTAACTATGTACTCTTATAAACTATGGACATGAAATTTTTATAGATCATGTACGGATTCACCATTCCATATTTAGCCACTTTTTTGGATCAGGGGCTCTCGGGCTGAAAATTGGGCTTCTATTGTTCTGCGCTCTACAAATAGAACCCACAATTCTACAATATACAAATTGACAAGTGGACCTGTGAACTGCCTGGCTCAACATTGCAATTTCATTGTTCCATGTTCTCCAAATAGCACTCGGAGTTCCACGATATACAGATTGATAGATGGACTACAAGGCTACCAGGTTCAAGTTTTCCATAGTTTACAGATGTCAATCCCTATCAACTATCTAACATATCTAAAAACATTATTTTGAACATTAAATTATTAATATTACATATTGATATTGCACAATTTAATTAGATGATAGTTTGTACAAGTTGGTCGGGCAAGCGATATAAAATTTTTTCGACAAACGAGCAATACATAGTAAACATGTACTTTTATAAAGTATGGACATGAAAATTTATAGAGCATATGTGGATCCCTCATTCCATACTTGGGCACTTTTTGGATCGCGGATTCTCGACCTGGCGGGATGAAAATTGAACCTCTATTATTCTGTGTCCTACAAATAGCACCCAGACTTCCGCGATACACAAATTAACAAGCGGACTTGCAGGTTGGTTGGCTCAACATTGCACTTTTATTGTCCCATAGCGATTCTGTATTAATTTCATATTTAGTCACTTTTTTGGATCGGGGCCTCTCGGGCCGGCGGGCTAAAAATTGGGCCTCTATTGTTCCACACTCTACAAATAGCACCCACAATTATGTGATATACAAATTCACAACCGAACCTGCGAGTTGGTTGTTGAACATTGCACTTTCATTGTTTTGTGTGTTCCATATAGCACTCAGAGTTCCGCCATATACAGATTGATAGATGGACTCCGGGTAAATTATTAATATTAAATATTGATATTGCAGAATTTAATTAGACGAGAAAGTTTGTACAATCTGGTCGAGCGAGTGATATAAAAGTATTTTGACAAACGTGCAATACATAGTAAACATGTACTTTTATAAAGTATGGACATGAGATTTTATAGAGCATATGCAGATCCCTCATTCCATACTTAGGCACTTTTTGGATCGCGGGTTCTCAGCTTGGCGAGCTGAAAATTGAGCATTTTTTGTTTCGTGTTCTGCAAATAGCACCCAGTTTTCCGCGATATACAATTTGACAGACGAACTTGCGGGCTGCTTGACTCAACATGAGATTTTATAGAGCATATGTGGATCCCTCATTCCATACTCATACATCTTTTGGATCGCGAGTTCTCGGCCTGACAGGCTGAAAATTGAGCCTTTTTTGTTTTGTGTTCTACAAATAGCACCCAGACTTCCGCGATATACAAATTGACAGGCAGACTTGTGGGTTGCTTGACTCAACATCATATTTTATAGAGAATATGTGGATCCCTCATTCCATACTTGGACACTTTTTGGATCGCGAGTTCTCGGCCTGGCGGGCTGAAAATTGAACCTCTGTTGTTCTTTGTCCTACAAATAGCACCCAGACTTCCACGATATACAAATTAAGAAGTGGACTTACGGGATGGTTGGCTCAACATTGCACTTTTATTGTTTTGTATCGATTTTAGATTAATTCCATATTTAGCCACGTTTTAGGATCGAGGGCTTTTGGAATGAAAATTGGACCTCAATTGTTTCACGCTCTACAAATAGCACCCACAATCCCGCGATATACAAATTGACAACCAGACATGTGGGCTGGCTGATCAACATTGCACTTTCATTGTTCCGTGTCCTCCAAATAGCACTCGGAGTTCTGCGATATACAGATTGATAGATGGAATCGACGTAAATTATTAATATTAAAAATTGATATTGCAAAATTTAATTAGACAAGAAAGTTTGTACAATTTGGTCGTTCGAGTGATATAAAAGTATTCCAACAAATGAGCAATACATAGAAAACATGTACTTTTATAAAGTATGGACATGAGATTTTATAGAGCATATGCGGATCCCTCAATTCATACTTAGGCACTTTTTGCATTGCGGGTTCTAGGCCTGGCGGGCTAAAAATTGAGCCTTTTTTGTTCCATGTCCTACAAATAGTACCCATAGTTACACGATATACAAATTGAGAGGCGAACTTTCGGGCTGCTTCACTCAACATTGCACTTTTATTGTTCCATGTCCTCCAAACAACACTCGAAGTTCTGCAAAATAGAAATCGATGGGACTACACGACTGGCGGCTTCAAGATTGCAATTCTCTAGGGATGGTCATCCTATCTATCTTTATCTAAAAACATTATTTTCAAATACTAAATTATTAATATTAAATATGGATTTTGTACAAGTGAAGTACATTAATTTATTAAAGGATGTTAAATCGCTTATTTTTAAAAAAATGAAGGAAAGAAAATAAAGTTTTTTTAAAATTCTATCACCGCAAGCATAACAAGGGCCAATTTCAATTTAAAGGGCCTCTTGTTCATATGATAGCACAATTGCACTCCGCATAATATATATTTGTTGATTTCAAATTATTCAAGGACATCAATTTTACCAAGTTCATTGAATAAACAAAAATGCCAAAACAACGACCAATTTGAATTTTAAGGGCCTCTTGTTGATATGATAGTACAATTGCACTTGACACACTATATATTTGTTAATTTCAAATTATTCTAGAACAATAATTTGACCAGGTTCATTGATGAAGGAAATATGATAAAACAAGCCACATAGTACATTTGCATGACAACGCAATAGAAACTATCAGGCGGATCTACGAACCAGCTAGCTAAAAAATTCAATTATATTGTGTCGTGTCCTCCAAAGAACAGTTGAATTTCTACGGTGTACAAATTGACAGACAAAACACATAACTAAGAACCAACTAAACTTCAAATAGGCCGCAAGCAAGTTCCCAGAAGGTTCCACAGAGGAGAACCCATCAGTGTTTGCACCAAACAATTTGATATTCAAAGAAAAGACGACGTCGCAATCGTTTTCTCTTGCATCTAGTATATGTTGCTAGTAGAAAATAACCGATGGCATGGAATATATGGGGTTTTCTGCCATGCTAATCTTATGTGCGTGCAATTCTAGGTAGCCAGGTCCAATGAACATTAATCTCGATGCTGAACAAATATCACAGAGACACATGAGGTATTTTCCTTTTTCTTCAACCGATATGAAAAATTGCATTGTCCTCATTTAAGGTGAATTTACTATGTATCCGAAGCTCCCGCAACATGTACACATAACTTGCCTTTTTCTATAAATAAGTTTCATACGACAACTCTGCCAACTTAGGAAGCACATTTTGTAACAGAGGCTGCCTAACCATACAATGCACAGTTGTGTTGCCAACAATTCGGATAACAGCATTGACGCAATGTCCATATATATATGGACATTTTTCACCGCATCGTAGACAATCAATCGTATCATCACTTATCAAAACGAAGGCAGAAGCAGGGGAGTTGCATTTTGCACATACAGGTTCAAAGGGGGTCGAGGACACATTGACTGCAATTAAAATACCTTCAACCTGGGAATGCGAGTATAGGAATTAATACATTGAACAATATAATACACAACTACACCCCCCTTTCCCTTCAAAAAAAAAAAGTAAACAGGTGCAGAAATGTGTGCAAGGCTATTTCTATAAGCAAAGTGAGAATGATTTTGTGGATGTATACACACAACAGTTGTAGAGGTAGCTAGTTTCTTCATATCCTCTACTATATCTGCTCACAACTTTGTTACAAACGTTGCCTAGGTTGTTCGAAAGATCATTTCTCTAACATCCCTCTTCTTTGTTATATTTTTGAACATCATAAGTGGAATCTGCCCTTTATGCAATTGTTGTTCCATTGATGAAAACAAATTTGAATACATATCGAACAATTGTATCTGCAACATGAAACAATGCAATATTTGTGTAACTTATCCGAGATACATGCACATGCGAAAGTAAAGGACAAAACTAAATATGAAAAGTGGTACCATTGCCTTGTTGTTGTCCGACTCTCCATTTTTTATATAGAGAATGTGTTGTGAGCCAAATTTCCTCACCAGTGTGACAGCTGCCCCATTCGTTCTGATTGGGTAAATATTAGTGCTCTGTGAAAGTTGGCTGATAGTCGAATCTGGGACAAAATGATATTCTGAACAAACAATGGGAATTTTTTCCACAATGCTTGTTTCGTTCAACGAAATAGTTCGATCGTAATCACAATAGTCATATACTGTTTTCAACAATATATTAAAATTTGTAATGGATATCCCTTTACGCGGCAATATCTTTTCGGCATGTTTCTGGACAAGTTGTGGAGGAACAACCAGTGTCACTGTCATCATGGCCTCCTTGTCTGTCATGTCAGCACGCATAATGGATCTACTTTTGTTTGCCTTGTCCAAGTAGGTGTTATAGACAACCATTATGTCCCCGACGAACACTTGTCCAGATCGACGGTTGTTCAAGCCCTTTATTAACATTGCTTTTGTGTGTGTATTCTTCTTTCACTGGCATAAATCTACAAGTACACGCATAGCTTTGATGAACTATGGAACCAGAGCTTTGCAAGCACACCTCTTAGTCTACGGAACATGCAGCGCGTTCGACGTCTCGCTTGTACTTGTTGATACTTCTTGCGAGCTGCAAACCATGTATTGCAGATAACATCAACATATCCACCATGCCATAGATGAATATATACCATAGGATATTTATTTAGTAAACATAGTAAGAACAGAGCGTATGCATCTTTACCTTTGGCCTTATCGGTCTGCTGATGTCTGGGATGACTGACTGCTCATGCCCATGTCACTAGTCCAACTTTTTTCTGATGCAAGCATGTGCAGATGAACATCAGGACTAAACAAGCATATGCATTGTATATTGTGGATCAGAAGGACTAAATAACCGTAAAACTGTATGCATCTGATTTTTTTAACTAGAGAAATGTTTAACAGTAAACAGGGCGTGAGCGCAGGGCACCATGGCCAATCTGTATATCGTGGACCCTCGGAAGCTGGCACCCGCAATCGAGAAAGTGGGTAACTATGGAATAAGGTAGAAGCACGACCACAGATGTGAATCCATTGGTCCGCCAACTGGCGCACGAAGGGATTTTTGGAAAGCACACTAAGCAGATGAATTAGAAAACAAAAGGGATAATAAAACTGGAAAAAGTAGAAATAGGGAGGGCAGAAAGGCCCATTACTACCAAGTCATCATTTTCAAGTCTAATATTATATGCCCCCACCCGGTTTGTATATTTAATTTACCAACACACTTGGTATACCTTTTAGAAGATTGTACCACAGAACCCTCTGCTGTTACACAAAACAATTCATTTTCCTGTCCAAGCAACCTGTTTTTTCCAAGGCAGCAACGTCGAATATGCAATGCACATGGAGGCAAGTTAGTATGAAGACAGACATCTAAAAGAAAGAGAAACAAGTCTATTTACCCGTCAAAGAGTCCATCATCCTGTCCAACCATTCTGTTTGTTTAAATGTAGCAATGCAGTGAAAACACAATGGACATGAACTAACTTAGTATGCAGGAAGGCATGTATTGAAGATAACTTATAATGAAGACAGACATGTAAAAGAAAGAGAAAGAGGGTTATTTACCCGCAAAAGAGCCCATTGTCATCTCCACCTATTATGTTTGTTTAAATGTAGCAATGCAGTGAAAACACAACGAGCGAAGCAGGTTAGTATGCAGGAAGGCATGCAACGAAGACAACTTACCATGTAGAAAGGCATGCAACATGTACATATAATAAACTAGTTGAACACATATATAGACCATAAATGAAATACAAAACAACGCAATATGAAACAACAGTACAAGCATGCACCTTTCTATATCCTCTTCAACCGATGCAGTGGAGACTCCCTCGTTTTCTCCAGCTATTCTGTTTGTTTGAATGTGGGAACGCACAAAATACAATGAACATCAATGGAAGCTGGTATTCACCGGAGAACAAGCAATATGTACATACACTAAAACAGACTCAACGAACAGTCTAGAAAGGTAGAAACATGAACCTTTGCACTTCTCTATCCATGGATGTAAACGTGTATTTTTTTTTCCCTACCCAAAATATATTACAAGGCACAAAATATCACGCAATTGCATGGCCGTAGATAAACAATTTCTGGTTTTCCGTGGCAATTTATCAAGATATGCTTCCACCGATGGAAATACATGTTCTTTATCCTCTACACAGACTGCTGTGCCCACGATACAATTTTTTGATTTTCCATGGCAAACCACCCAGACATGCTTCCAAACATCCAAATATAATCTTGCAGAAACTTCGTTGCACATATCATATCTCCAACACAACACAAATTGTATCGTGCGCACACCAGTCTATGTAGAGGAGAAAGAACATGTAATGGCATATCGACACATCTGACCATACATGGTTTATAAATGTAGCCTGCATACATATGCTTTATTCCAACAAAAAAACAACAGATATTGCAATTTCACATGTAATCCCCGAACAATTTTGCATGCAACTATTTTCTTTCATGCCAGCAAGGAAGCACCAACAAAATCTCACAGAATAATAGATATCGACCTCGGAAGATAGGGCAAATAACACAACTGCCTGTCAACTCCTGGGTGTAGGGGCTGAACACCGTAAAGCACTGAAAAAAACAATAACAATCCAAAAAAAAAGGGAAAAAGAAAAGCTCCAACCATCGTTGCTGGAAACCAACCTTGCAAGGCCGAATCAAAGAAAAGAAACAACAAGCACCAGACCAACGAGAAAGCACGAACAGGCCGAACTGCACCCCCTGGGCCCCAAAGTGCAAACTCGAGTCAAACAAACAGAACCAACAACCCACGAACCAATGAACCAACAAGAACCACCGAGCTAGTAAACAACATATGTATCTCCAACGATTACGAAACTGCAGCCCAAGCACAGAAGCAACCGGAAACATACGAGGAGCATGCGACTACAAATAAGAAAACATTCTTACTTGCAAACTGCAAACACTAAAAAGAAAACAAGGAATACAAAATGAAAGTTTGGCATCGAAACTTACTCCGAAACGATGAAATGCAGAAGCGCAGGTAAAATCGTGAGCGAAACAACAAGAAGCAACAACTGAGAAACCAACGAAGAAGAAGCACTCACCGAACCAGTAAACAATGTATGTAGCTTCAATGATTAGGAAATTGCATTGCAAAGGCAGAACAAGGACGAAACATACAATGGCTATTGAACTAGCAGTGGACAAAAAAGACTGTGCAAATTCATTGTTATTGTATAGAAAATTTCGAGGAAAAATGTACTCCGAGAAGCGTATTTACATAAACATTTAAGGTTGTCAGGCTGTCTAAGGACCTCATGGTATGCAAACATTTAAGCTGTCAGGGCTGTTTGAGGACATCGCGTCATGTAAACATTTAAGCTGTCAGGCCTATTGAGGCATCTCAGAATAAGTGTCAATACATTTCAACAAAAATACATCTGGCAAAGACGCTCTAAACTTTGGAATTCTCGATCACTATAAAGCTTGGATATAAAAACATTTCAATATGCTTAGTACATATCAAAACTTACGGTTATATTCAGCTAGCAGAAAATTTTAATACAAACATTCGAACTAATGCTAGCATTAATCCACCTTCAAGCAATATAGAGGAAAAATATATGATTAAAAAATACTGTATACGAGAAAGCAATATAGAGGAAAAATATATGATTAAAAATACTGTATACGAGAAAAAGTTTGGATATGTTGCCATATAAAACATTGGGAATAGCGAAGCCGGCAATAAGACCTCCAATCTCTTATCCTATCAGATCAGTACATATATGGTACTTTTTATTATATAAAAATATATGCTTTTAATTCCATAGCTCCAACAATAGGTATTGTGCAAATATTTCGGGTTAGAGGACAAACTAATATATAGTCAACGAATTATCAATCGCTATAGTCCCTCTATGCCTACGGCAGGGACTAATAAGTCACATATACAAAAACCTGTGAAACAACTCCTTTCATATACTAGTTAATGACCAACTTAAGAAGATTGTATAATAACAACTATTGGACCATGATTGTAAGACCATATCAAGTGAATTATTGCAATCATGTGTGTTAAATAAACAGGTATATCATTATTAAGTAAAACAACATTATACATAACTTTCTAAAATACATTTTAGATTAGATCTCATTTAAGATATATGTGTCAAAGAGGATCATACAAACTTCCAACACCTATGAACAACAAAACAAAACAATTCCACAATACGCTACAGTGAGTGTTAACCTAAAAAAATTTAGAGAAGAATCATGACTAGATCCAAATTGGGAAATCCTTGGAAAATTAAAAGACATAGAAAAACATGCAAACTTTAGGAGTATCAAGAGCCATACTCAAAAGCTAATTTACCCACTTAGCTTCCTCGTCTAAAAGTGGTATATCTTCTATTCAATTTCATTTAGACAGGGATGTGATTACCAAGATACATATAAATAGCCTTGGGCTTATAAATGGAGATAAGTTTATCATACTCTTGATTTATAGATCTCATTAATTCGAATCATCTTTTGAATACCCTAAAACGACTTAATGAGTCATCCATATTCTCACTAAAGGGATTGTTATGTTTTCCATGACCCAACATACCTAGTATGCTCCCGTAGACTTCTTCGTCCTAAAATTCTCTCTATAGTGTCATTTCGGAAGGAGTCTAATGGAATAAAAAAAAAGTGCAATTCTAACACCTTTAGGTCCAACTAGATATTATCCATATCAAACTTTTCGTTAATCCTATTCCAATGCAAAATAATGATAAGAGTTGCATTCTTCTAAGCTTGTCAATTACTTTGTAAAACATTTAAAACAATAATTTTGAAATCTTTGTTGCCTTCAAATAATTTTATAAAACATTAAATAATCCATAATTTTTTTTGGTATTTCTTATTCCAAAATCTCATTATAAAAAATATTTTTGAAGGTTTATCAATAGAGACATCATACTATTGGTTTGGTTGTGAGGACAACTCATTAAACCGATATGGTAATAAGTCATAAACCAATATTTATTTGAATAGAACACAAAAACTCAAAAAATATTAATGAAAGTGAATATTCACCTCGAAACATAAATCTTAAAAATTTATTAAATATTTTTATTTTTTCGCCATATCTGAAGTTAATACAATTAACATGAAATATAATAAATATAAAGACCTACAATTTTTTTAAGAGTAAGTGTAAATTTTTCATCCAGAGAAAGTCATATATTAAATTCCACTAGTTGCATGTCATGTTTACCTTTTCAATCATTCCTTACAATAAGTGTCACATCACATAGCACAATGCTCAGGTGATAGTTGGATAGAGTGGTGTCATAATGCTTGAGCAACAACATGTAATGTTAGTTGGAGAAACAGACAAACCAATGAAAGATGGCATAGTTCCACACTTACGTGTAGTGGACAATAGATGGTTGAAACTGAGTGATGGATAGCGGAGATTAACTAAGTAATGGACAACCATCACTCAACTCCTTTTAGTCAATCATGACCAAGGAAGGGAACCATCGAAGAAAATCTATATTGCAAAAAATGAGTGATTGATTTTTTTAGATGTTAGACTCCATTGGATATTTTCCAATTTTAAAGTCAACTTAATTATTAAATATACATTATTTTATTTTATGTCGAAGAGAAATTATTTTTAAAAACTATAGATGTTGGAGAGAAGTGATAGTCCTAGGGTAGGGGTCCCTACCCTTTCTATCGATGCGATAATATGAACCAAGTAGGTCATCCACCCAACATGGTATTGGTTCATGAAGACAATATTGTAGTGAATCACCTTATCATGATCAACACCTAAAGTTGTGATATGTAGGATCACTTATTATATTCTCTAATCACATAATACAACTAAAAATAATGAGTCTCACTATTAAACATTTCATTTTAAACATTAAAATATTGAATTTTAAAATGTGTGTGTGTGAGATAAGAAATGTAGGATGCTCTCAATACTAACTTCATCCAAGTATGAGTGAAGAAGATTTCATGGCTAGAGTTTTTTCCCTAGCCGCACAACTACTCATTTGTAATTGGTAGTTTGCATGTTTCAGTTGGTCTTCTCTTACACTACATCCTACACATGATCCTTTGTCTCTCGAGTGGGAAAATCATTGGATTCGTTAAGGAGATTACATATTATGTTGGTTTGCATTTTGAGAGGGAAGAAGCTATGGTTGTTAGGGTTTCTTCTCTAGTTGCACAACAACACGTCCAACCGATTGTTGGTGCATTACCTTGACCCCTTGACCGTGAACCCTTGACTGTGAACTTAGAGTGAATTCTCAATACCAATTTCATATAGGGAGGAGCGAATAAGTTCTCGCGACTAGGGTTAGTGCCCTAGTCGTAGAACTGCTTGTTTGTAGCTGGTGGTTTTCCTGTGTCAGTCGGTCTTCTCTTACACTGCATCATGCACTTGATCCTTCATCGCTTTAACTTCTGAGTAACACAGTATAAAATAAATAAATCCTGTACTGCTCCTTGCTAAGCTAAACCATTCATCAGTAGGTGTTTGTGGTAACTATTTTATGTCTGCTGATCTTGGAGCTAATTGGGTTGGCGTGAACATGTAACCATATTCGTAGTCTTTGCTCCTGTTGTTCCCATAGAAGCATGAGAGTCAAAACCACGCTACACCTTTCCATGTTTTGTGCTCGTAATCACGCTGCAAAGTAATGATCCAGGGTAGGTCTGCAGCTGGTGGTCCCATAGTTCAAATATAATGGGTTAAATTCAGGTACGTACTCTAGGGTCTAGCCCAACAGTAGTGGGAATATCAGTGTATTCATTAAGGAGGTTGTAGATCATGTTTGGTCTACATTCCACGAGGAAAGAAGCTCTAGCCACTGGGGTTTCTACCCTAGTTGCACAACATATGTTCATTTGTTGGTGGATTACCTACGTCGATTAGTGTTTTGGTATTTTACTACAATCTGTTCATTATCACCTGCACCTAACCCCTCATCACTCAAGTGGGAATTTTTTGTCAAGAAGTTTATAGAACGAGTTGATATGCATTCAAAAATGATCTATCTGACTGCCTACGCACAAAGAGTATTTTTACGAGGGGGGAGGATGAGAATTTGAAGGCGGGGTGGTGGGTCTAACTCTATCTAGTGTTTCTGTAGGTTATTTGTCTTTTTTTATTATTATATTACGGATGGAGTATGGGCTAGATCTTGTAGATTATGACGATGATGTCTCTTCTTCATCTGAGATATTCCTGATGTAGGATGACTTGGTAGAGCTTTGGTAGACAACATGTGCCATTAAGGAAGCCTGAATCTGTCCAACCTAGCGAGCTGATAACAAACTTGCTATGTTAGACGACAATCCTTCCTCTAGGATAGCTTGCTCCTCGAGCTTAAGTACTATCCCAAAGCTTGAAGCCCATCCAATTTTGCACATTTATGGCAACATTAAGTTGGTGCCCTCTGAATCTATATGCTCTCAAGAATCTTCAAGCCTCAATGGTATCAGGTCCACTCCTCAAGCAGAGAAGGTGGTTCTTACTCTAATTCTTTAGATATGAATGAGGAACAAGGGTTGGCAAGATCTAGGTGTAAAAAAATGCATAATACCTGGGAAAGAAAGGGTCAAGGTTATATTTGGGAATGGGAAAGGTGGAAAAGTTATGTAAGTTGGTTTTGGTTGGAAGATTTGTTGGTAAGTTGGTTAAAGGGGAAGCCCTAAGGCAGTGGATCGTTGCAGGATGGCGACAAGCTCTGATATTTTCACCTTCTTGTGAGAGGCTAGATCTATTTTGAGTTTAGAAAATAAGAATATGTAGCACTTATCCTCAAATAGGACTGGCCCTAGGGGCCTTCTATTCTATTCCTAATCTGATGGAAACCGAGATTTGATTCACGACGGGAGTTGGTGAATTTGCGACATCTTTAGTTGTGAATGGTAGGTATGCCATTAGAATATTGGTGCAAAGAGATCCTAGCTTCTATTGGAAGTAAAGTGGGTATATTTATTGCTTTAGAGGACAATTTGTGGGGGTTGACAAACAAAAATATGGCTAGGGTTATTATTGAAGCGGATGTCATGGGGGGTCTTTTGGTTGAAACTGAAATCATCATAGGGGATTCGGTCTTGGTTCAAAGGTTGGATTATTGGAAAGTCCCATTTTGATGCTCAAAGTGTCATGAGGTCGACCACCTTTGGAGAGATTATTCAATTTAGAGGCACAATTGGAATGTCCAATGAAAGGCATGGATCAAGATTAAGGAAGATGATACCCTAGCCTGTCCTTTATCTACTAAGGAAGAAGTTGTCAGAGTTGAAAATCTGAAGTCCAATGGTGATACAAAGGACCGAGATCCTCAATGTCATGGGATTATGAGGCCTCACATGGAATCGAAGGAGTCCCACTCTATAGATAAGCATTTAGGAGACAATGGAAAAGGTATGACTCATGATAATTCTATCTCAAATGATATTCTTGATGTCAATAGGGAGGCCTCTTTGTTAGTGCCCAGGAAAGGCTTTGGATTCTACGCATGTCTTTTTCAAACCTATTTTGAATCCCATTGGTTAAAATTCTAATAGTCTAGAAGGTCAGGGCATTTTTGGGAAGTCGGGGGAGGGTGCACTTCCTATAATGAGAGTTCAAGGCTCTGGCTTGAGCCCAATTGAGTAGCCTTTGATCTCTCCACCTTACAAATTGTGTCCTAAAAAGTTACGTTTTGTTGAAGAGGGGGGGGAAGGTTAAACATGGTTTAGCATTATTCCTTTCTAAGCCTGGTATGGTTGGCCATAAGTCTCATGTGTTAAAATAAAAATATTAAGCTTCAAAAGAGGCAAAAACAAGAAAGCAACATACTATAAAAGGGGTCCTCAGACCTTAAAAAAACCCATAGATTGGTTCCACCGTGGTTGTTCTCTCTTTTAATATTAGAGGCTTCATAGGTGCCCTCAAAATATTATCCCTTAAACAATTGTTGGTTTTTTACATGCCTGATGTGATTCTTATCCAAGAGATGATGTGTCTAGGGTCTATAGCCGTTGAAATTCTATCTCCTTTCTTGACGGATTGTCAATTATACTCCATTGATGCAGAAGGAATGTTTGGCGGACTTGTGACTAGTTGGAACAATAGTTTTGAAGCCTCTAATGCATTGTGACTGCCTACAGGTATAGTCTTGTATGGAAAGGAAAAAGGCTTAGGGAAAGAGTTCAAAGTGATGAACCTTTATGCACCTTACAATGGCAAAAGGCTCTTTTTGGATTCTCTAAAGGATCAATGGGTGTTGGCAGGGGACAATGTGATAGTAGGTGGAGATATTAATCTAACCTTGAATTCAAGGGAATTCTAGGGTGATTCGGTCAGGCTTGATCCCCTAGCCGATTTCTTTGTTCGTCTTTTTGAAGATTTAAATCTGGTGGATGTTGAGCTAGCCAAGGTCATCCCAACCTGGAGAAATGGTAGAAGATGTAGTGTTTGGATTTCGAAGAGATTGGAATGGTTTCTGGTAGCAAAAAGGATACTCGAGGAATCTAATAGGTATAAGTCATGGGTTGTGGTTGAAGGTCTATCAAATCCAATTCTATTTCAGACAAGGGATGCAGATAAAAAACCATCGGCTCCTTTTAAATTTAACCATTCATGGTAATCTGATGATGGGTTCAATGATGCCTCTTCAAGATCTTTGACAATGTATCAGTTCTTGAAAAACTTGATCCAAATAAAGAAATTATTGGTAGTTGTCTGGGCTGGAGAAAAGGCAAAAGAATCACAAAAATAATTGAAATAAGTGGAAGAATATTTATTGAATATATAATTTTATTTGGGTTTTTATGAACTTATGGAGGAGGATCTCATCCAGGTGATCGAGGAATCACGAAGTTCCAAAAAAATATTAGGGGCTCTAAGTTCTACTTTCATCGCTCTAATTCCCCAAAAAAAATCCAACCTCTTTTGAGGATTTTTGACCAATATCTCATTGCAACTTTGTATATAAGATTGTTTCAAAGATTATTACTAATAGGTTGGAGTCATGTTTGTCTCGGGTTATCTTGGAGGAACAATTTGGTTTTTTATTTAATAAGAAGATTCATGATGTAGTGGGGATTGCTCAGGAGGGGATTCATTCAATCAGATATGGAAATCAATCAACGATGGTTATGAAAATTGATCTTTCAAAGGATTACGATAAAGTAGGTTGGATGTTTCTTCTATTGGCCCTTCTCCAAGTAGGTTTGAACCTCTAGATGGTTAACTAGATCATGGGCTGTTTGGAATCAACAAATTTTGCAGTTCTCGTTAATGGGTCACCATCAAGATTTTTTAGGGCTTCAAGAGGCATTAGGAAGGGATGCCCTTTGTTCTCATTCATGTTCTTAATTATAGTTGAAGGTCTCAATAGACTGTTGGTTAAAGGTAAAAGATATGGGACTATAAGAGGCATTAATAATGCATGGATTATTCATGTAACTCATCTATTGTTTGTGGACGATATTTTGATATTTGCGAGAGGTAATCTAAGAGAGGTTCAATGCATCAAAGACACTCTCAGTCATTTATGCAAAGCAACGAGGATGGATATTAACATGAATAAATCATGTATTATGGCCAATGGCTTAAGTAAAAGGTTGGAAAGGTGTTTGATACAAGTATTGCATGTAAGATTGGTTCCTTTTGACATGGGGGTGAAATACTTAGGATTTCATCTAAAACCTAATGGATACAAATAAGCAAATTGGCTCTTGTTACTAAAAAAATTGAAGACATAATATCTTGTTGGTGTTATAGATGGTTATTAGAAAGAATATTACTCTATTGGTTATTGATAGCTCATGTCCCCAAAAGGATTTTGGATAGGACAAGGAAAAAGTGTTATAGTTTTCTTTGGACAGGAAAGAGAGAAGTGGAAGGCACTCCAATTGTAAAATGGAATAATATAGCTAAGCCCAAGGAGTATGGAGGATGGAGATTGAAGAATATATTTGTCTTCATCCAAGCTCTAGCTATTAAGAGTTTATGGAGGCTTCTCTTCAATAATGTGTTGTGAGGAAAATTTATGAAGACAAAGTATCTTGATAATAGATATCTATAGGATTACATTAGAAAGGAAAGAAAGTCTTTCAAAGGAGCCTCAAACATATGGAAAGGTTTGTTGAAAGATTTTGATATCTTGGGTATATGGGTAGCAGGGAAGACCAGGAAAGGAAATAAAACAATGACAGGAATAGATCCTTGGATCATATGCAGTGGGAACTGTAAGAAGTCAAAACCCCTTCTAATAACACTTCACGATAAAGGGATTCAGAGTTTGAAGGATGCATCAAGTTTTGTGGTACAAGAAGTTGGGATCCAAAACTGGAAAACAACAGAGGGATTGGATCTGCATGAAGACCTGGCAACAAAATAACAAAAGTACACAAATATTTTAAAATGTAGTGTTAGCTACCTTAATGACAAAGATGATGAGCTAAGATGGCCTCAAAACAAAGCCAAAGGGGTGTTGACATCCAAGATCGAATCCGAAGCTAAAATTGGGGAGGACTTGGGTGAAGAATGTCAATGGTGGTGGAAGGCGATGTCGAATCTTGAAAGTCCTTTAAAGGCTGGAATATTCCTTTGTCGTGCCTTGGAAAATATAATACTAACCCGGGATAATGGACAAAAAAGGAACTGGACAGGGCATGGATGGTGCATTATGTGTAAAATTGCAAGTGAGTCTGTTGATCATATTTTTGTGAGTTTGTCTTTTACAAATATTGTCTGGAAGGAGATTATCCATAGCTATATTATGCAAATCAATTGGGATAAAGAGACATTACTAGAATGTATGGAATATTGTTTTTTAGACATTTCTAACTTATCCTTCGAAGCTCTACCTTGTTATGTTTTATTGGGAGTTTGGTTATTGAGAAATAAGATGTTTTTTCAAGGATTGGAGGTTCAATTAGAACGACTAATTCTCCAAATTATATTCTTCTTTGGGGAAGGCCGAAAGACATCAAATCAAAAAACCTAAAGGGTACTGCATGATCCTAGTATCAATTTTACAAAGCCTCGGGGATTCTTTGATGGAGCATGTCAAGGATCTCCTAGAATGTGTGGGGAAGGAGTCACACTCTTCTTATATCATTCTCATTTCTTCTCCTTAAAATATGGGGTAGGACTGGGATAATAGGTTTGAATTCTACACCCTCTAGATGTTGATGAAAAGTGGCACTTGACAAAAATATTAGGTGTCTGCAAGTTCTTGGATATTCGAAGTTGTTGATGGATTGGGCTAATGGAAAATGTCATATTACAAATCTAGTCTTTGAGCCAATCATGGCACTATGCTTGGAGAAAAAAACTATGTTCCAGGAGGTCTCCTTTGTCCATATCTACAGGGAGTTTAATAAAAAAGTGGATCTGTTGTCAAAAGAAGCCATTACACTGCAAGAAGGACTCCCTCTAAAACATGAATATAAGGACAATGCCCTACTAGAAACTACTCAGTTGTCTATATTTTGATGTTTGGTTGATAGGTCTTGGGGTAGATATAGACTTCTATTTCCCTAGAGGTAAAGACAATTATGGTTATGTTAGTTTTTTTTTATATTGATTTTGTATGGCTATGTAGGAATCTAGATGGATCTCTTTTGGAAGATGAAATGTATATGTCTAGTTTAGTATTAGGGAAGATGATCAAAGCCAAAAGGGTAGCTTATGTGTATTTTGATTTCCTACTGAAATATCAAATACAAGGATTTTTTCTTTGGAGTGTGTGTGTGTGTGTGTGTGTGTACATACATACATACATACACACACACATATATACATGTGTGTGTGTGTGTGTGTGTGTAAATACATATGTATGTGTGTGTGTGTAAAATATACAACTTGAGTGGGCCTAATGGTTAAAAACATTTGTTTCCTCCTTGAATGTCACATGTTCAAATCTAGAGGGGGTAGGGTATGTATACCACCGTAGACTTTAGCAGTCAAATCGTTGCACGAAGGAGGTCCCTTATCCCACAAACAAGGGGGTCCCATACACTAATTTAGTGTATGGCTTGGTCGTGACCTTAAAAATTGGTGTGTGTGTGTGTCTATTAATTTAATTTACTGAATGTGTTAAATTTTGTAGATAACACGAGAAACTAATTCTAAAAATACTTCATATAGCAGAGGGATGTATTACATAACATTAATTTCAATGAACAAACTAATTAATTGGAAAATCGAATACTATAACTATGTCTTTAGTATGGAAAATCACATATTGATTTTTCAACCTATAATAAAATAAGAAGAAGAAAAATCTCAAACTTAAGGAAACTTGTGATTTTAAAATGTAAGAAATTGGAAATAGTGAAAAAAATGGTTTCATATACTAAAGGGATGTATTATTATGGCATACTCTATGTAATCGAATACATGTAAACTTCAACCTCAATTTCACAATTTAACACTTTTATGATGCAAAATTCATTCATCCTATTATATGTGTGTTGCATATGTGTATGTAGATACAACTCACGTGATCAAATCCAAAGATTGTTGGTTCTCTTATAAGCATGTTTTATCCACACTACTGAGAATTTCAAAGCATGGTTATGGAAAAACCAATATTGAAATTCATGGTGGTAAGACTATGAAATCTAGGTAAAGCTTGAAGTAATCGAAATCAAATGGAAATAGTGATTTTTCCTTTGTACCTCTGTTTCTTTGCAAGTTTTATGAGCTTTCCACAGAGATCAGTGGTGAAGGAATGCATCAAAAGAAAGTGCTTGTTGATCATATTTTCAGAGATCTCAGAATCAAAGATTTCATGGAAAATATCAAGCATAATAATTTGCTTGGTTGTCAGAGGTCTTAGAACAAAAAAAACCCAGTTGTTCAAATAAATCAAAAAATAAATCCACTAATAATGTGTC
>CBVK0102956121.1:0-18827 GCA_900067695.1 Picea abies
TCAACAATTTTAACCTTTAAGCACTACATAAACATTAACCAGTAATCATATCATTCATCATCACATAAACTCGTACACATTGCACACCGATTTTTATGTGGAAACCCAATTGGGAGAAAACCACAAAAACTTTTCTTAAGTGGTTTCAAGATTTTACAAGCACCCACTCCCTGAGTTTTCCAACACCTACTAGAAGGAGACACCAATCCCCTTGGAATATTTTAAATGATGATACATGATCAAATCATCCTTCAAATACAATCCCAAAATCACTTCTTAAATCTGCATACAAAACTGCTCATAACTGTACCTTAAATCTGCAAACTTGTAAGATTCACCACGAGCTCAATTTTCCATTTCTGATTCTAAAACTTGGACCTCAGATATTAGGATTTGTTCTCCTTTTAATGAAACAAGTCGAATTCAATTTGGACCTACCAAACTTCAGATATAACTATTTTATCTCGAACACATGTTTGGGACTAGTTTTTGGATTGGTCATAAACCCTAACTTCCAACAAATATAACTATGTACCTATAATGAATCATGATCTGAAACTTGTACCAATATTCTTCAATATCTTCTCTAAAATTCCTCCAAGTTTCGATCCTTGACTCTTCCCTAAAAAAATGTTATAACAAAAATGAAAAGATGACTTGTTTTGAAGAATAAAACCCTAGTTTAAAGACCCTCAACTTCCATTAAGTATAACTCCAAACTTGTAATGAGTCAAGACCTAAAATTCATACCCAATATTCTTCGCTATCTCTTATGAAACACATCCAATTTTCTTTCTATGAATCATTCGAGAAAAAAAATTATATCAAAAATTCCAAGATGACCTTCAAAGAAAACCCTAGAACAAATCATCACAAGACTTCATCTTCCCTTGGAATTTCGCCCTTCTTCATTTCATCGTCCCTTGGAAATACGCTCTTCTAGGCTAAAATTCCCTCCTCTTCCTTGGCTAGGTAGAATTGGTGTGATCCAAATGCTAAATGAGGCTCCTCTTATTTATATGAGTCTTCTCCACACGAGGGGGTGCGACCAAGGGTCACAACTTTTGGGTTGTACCTCTTCCTTAAGGATAGTTGACCTGAGGGGCTTCTTTACTTTAATTTAGGGGCTTCTGCACTTGGATTTAGGGCATTATTCTCTTGTCTTTAGGAGATTCTTAACTTGGCTTTAGGGTCTTCTTCTCTTGGTTTTAGGGGCTTCTTCACTTGGTTTTAGGGCTTCTTCAAGGCTCCATTTGTGTACAACCCAAAGTGGGCATGTGGAAACAACCACATGTTATCTCATCCTGTGAGGACCATGCTTAAAATCGATGCCATAAGGGAACCACTTTGGAGTTATATACGCTTATGTCAAGGCTCCTTCAAGGCTCTTCGAGGCTTCTTCAAGTGGACACATCATTGTCACTTTTGGGGGATTTTGGGCTTTGCTTTAGGGATTCTTCTAAGGTTGACATCAATGAAAACCAATTTTCCAACAATCTCCCCCTTTGGCATTGATGTAAAATTAGTAAAACAATCGTTCTCCCCCTATCTTCATGCTATGATCCCAATGATTGTACTGTCCTCTTGTCTTCATGTTGACTCCCCCAGTCTTCATGCTTCTAGTTTTAATGTTTTTCTCTCCCCATTTGACAGCAATGGAAAAGGGTAACTCCCCCTTACAATATTCCCCTTTTTGTTCTTGCAGAAGATTATAGAAATCAATTTGGAGCATAAATTACTCCTAGTTTTTATCGAAGATACTCAAAGGTCTCCCTAGGAAGAGGCTTTGTGAAGATGTCTGCAATCTGTTATTTTGTCCCAATGTACTCCAACTTGATATTCTTTTGTGTGATTTGTTACCACTAAAAGTGGAACTTAATAGGAATATGTTTGGTCTTGGAGTGCATCATTGGATTCTTGGATATGTTTATAACACTGGTGTTGTCACAAAGTATTGGTATAGGCTCATCATATCTCACTTGTATGTCTTGCAGGGTTTGCTTCATCCAGAGAATCTGAGTACAACATGTTGTTGTTGAGATATATTATGTCACTGCTACGATATATTCTGTTGATGTTGCAATACATTTTGCTTTTGTTGTGGATAAGGATATTGAAGATTGCTTCTTTCTCTACCAGGACACTAAGTAGCCACCTAAGTAGAAAGCTGCTCCACTTGTACTTCTTTTGTCATCAATACTTCTTGCCCAATCTGCATCCGTGTAAGAGACCAAAGTTAACTCATTGTCTTTCGAATACCATAGCCCAAATCTATTGTTCCTTTAAGATATATGAAGATCCTTTTCACCACTAGAACATAGGTTTCCTTTGGTGCCATTTGAAATCTTGCGACCTGTCCAACTTCTTGCATTACATCTAGTCTTGAAGTTGTCACATAAAGTAGACTATCAATAATTGATATGTAGAATCTTTGATCCGTGTCTTTAGATTCATCATCTTTTCTCAACTTGCAACTAGTAACCATAGGAGTAATCAAAGGTTTACAATATTCCATTTTGAACATATTTAACATTTCCTTGATGTACTTGGTTTGGGAAATGAAAATGCCTTCATCTAGATGAGATATCTGGAGTCCTAAGAAGAAATTCAACTCCCCAAGTAGGGACATTTCAAATTCGTTATGCATATCCTTGGTAAATTTTCGACTCAATCTATCATCATCATTTCCAAAGATGATGTCATCGACATACACTTCAATAATAATCATACTGACTTGATCCACTTTTATGTAGAGGTTACTATCTGCATTTCCCCTTCTGAATCCTTGTTGTTGTAAGTACCTATCCAATCTTGAGGACCAATATTTCGGAGCTTGCTTAAGTCCATACAAAGCTTTCTTCAATCTGCAAACATAATCTTCCTTTTCTGATAGAACAAACCCTTATGGTTGTTCTATGTAGACTTCTTCTTCTAATTCTCTATTTAGAAAAGCTGATTTTACATCCATGTGATACACTTTGATCCTTTTGGAGCATGCATAAGCCAAGAACATTATGATTGCTTCCATTCTGGCCACGAGAGCAAAATTTTCTTCAAAATATATTCCTTCAACTTGAGCAAATCCTTTGCACACTAATCTTGTTTTGTTTCTAGTTACCTGTCCATCTTTGTTTATATTGTTTCTGAACATCCATTTTGTCTTAATCACATTTTTGTCCTTTGGACTTGGAACTAGTTTCCATGTCTCATTCTTCTCTATTTGATTTAGTTCTTCTTCCATAGCCTTGATCCATTTTTCATCATTTCTTCCTTCCTCAGATTTAATTGGTTCAACTATGGACAATAATGAAAAATATCCTTGTTCAAGTGTCTGTGCTTGCCTTCTTCTTCTGGTTTCTACTCCAACACTTCTATCTCCAGTGATTTGTTCAAGTGGATGATTCTTCTAAACTTGACGATTATGTGTCTTAGAAGGTGTCTGGAAATATTGTTGGTTGTTTTCTTCCTGTTTTGCTTCTAGCTGCTTCTCTTCTTCTTCCTCTTCTTCTTGCTTTAGTTCTTCATTTTCATGTTCTTCAAAGATGTTTGAATTTTTGCTTTCTTTCCTGGTCTTCAGCAAATCTGTTTCATCAACTTTTACATTGATTCTTTCCACTATCTTGTTGAGTCTTAGATTATAGCACTTATATGCTTTGTTTTTGAATGAGTACCAAAAAATATGCCTTCGTCCACCCGAGAGTGAAATTTTCCAATCTTCTTGTCTTGCCTTTTTATGTAACACTTGCTTCCAAACACTCTAAAGTGCTCGACATTGGTCGATCTTCCTTTCTATAACTCACGTGGAGTCTTATCACTATTACTTCTGATCAATCCTCTGTTCAAGATATGAATGACTGTATGCATTGCTTGTCCCCAAAAAATATCACTTAGCTTGGAGTTATTCAACATGGTTCTGACTATTTCTTGTACAATTATGTTTTTCCTTTCAGCAACTCCATTTTGCTGAGGTGTTCTAGCTGTTGAGAATTTTCTTTTTATTCCATGTTCTTCACAGAAATCCCTGAATTCATTTGAAGCAAACTCACCTCCATTGTTATTAAGCATTTGATTTTCAAATCAGTTTCATTTTCAACTAGTTCCTTGAATATGTTGAAACATTTGAAAGCTTCTGACTTTTTCTTGAGGAAGCAAACCCAAGTCATTTTGGTGTAGTCATCAATGAGTATCATGAAATATTGTTCACCATCTAGTACTTTTTTTCTCGTGGTCCCACATAAATCAGTGCGTACAATCTCCAATGGTTTTTTCGTAGATTATTCCTTTGTCTTGAATTCAACTTTTGTTTGTTTCCCATGCTGACAATGCTTGCACATAATATTCATTGGCTTTGTAATTTCTGGCATTTCTCTTACAACTTGCTTCTTACTGATCTTAACAAGATTATCAAAGTGTATATGGCCCATTCTCATATGCTAAATCCAACTTTCATCTTCTTTTCCCAAACAACATCTTTCTTTTTCGATCTCATTCAGGATGTATATGGTGTTTGGAGTCCTTGTCGTTGTTTCCACTAGTCTGCTTGATCATTCTTTCCTTGTTTCACATTCTTTTGGATTGAATATAAGTGTGTGTCCTGTTGACGGGGGAAAACGACCGTCCGTCAATTGGAAGAACGCGTCCGGTCCAGGGTTGTCTAAATAACCCAAGCCGTTTGGTATAACTCGTTTTGACGGGTTTAATGGCTCCGTTGGCCAATCTAAAAGTCCCAGAAGAAACAAATAAAAGAAATAAAAGAGATAACTATTAAATAACCACTTTATATATATATTATATATATATATATTAGATAATATTTAAACAACAGATCTGCCTATCTTATTTATGTGCATGGTATACAAGTTGCGAGTTTTAATCTAAACTCACAAAAATCTATGTGAAGATGGTTGCTTTAACAAAAGTAGATAAAGAAAGCACATAAGCTATTTTTGTTTTCTCTTTATTAATCTAAGATTAAATAGAAAAATATACTATGAAATAGGAGTATGTGGATGGTCAAAGCCAGACCATATATTGGAGTTTCGAAAACAAATAAACGACAGAAAGAAATGAACTAACCTATCAATGAGTTAATCGACATGCATCCAACATCTGTATGATTATAGAATGTCCAGCCAGCATGTCCAAGAGATAAATCTGCAATGAACCTTGAAACTATTCGGAATAAATGCAAAACAATATATTGACTGTTGAATTTTAACGGCAGAACGATGAGATGCAAATAATCGCTGTGGTATTTGTGATTGCAAACAATTACATTTAAGATAAATCTAACTGTAACAACATGCTTTTAATCATTCAACAAAATTAAAGAAAAATATTATCATTTGGGTTGAATGAATGACCACTCTTTTCAATATCTGAAGCATCAAAATGTGGACAATATTTAAAGGAAATTATCCCAATGCGATAATAAATTGTGAAGACAAAAGCTATCAACAACTATTGATTTATCATGATAAACAAACCATAAACGAAAACAACATTTACAGAGAGCTAAAGCTGAAATGTAAATATATGTTCCGTCCAAATTCGTGAATAAATTGTCCACCTTCAGCCCCAGGCCAAGATGTCAAGATTTACAAAAAATAAGAGTTTTTAAAGGGTTTTGAAAAGCTAACTGTCTTATTTTGTGGGATGAGACTAAATCTCCACAATAATCTACTGATTACAAAATAGAGGGAAATATAACCACCCTATATCACATTAAATCTCTAAAAACTAAAAAGAGTTTGTTCTTGTTTACACAAAAAATGAGCCACGGATATGGCTAATAAGCCCAAAAATGTTTCATATCATTTGGTCACCATAGACTGCCAGATATCCTGAAAGAAAAAGATGAAATAAAGAAATTCAAATATACATTTAACCAATATTTTCCAAATTTCGAATAAGAATAGACTGGCTACAAAATCTGTTGATTCTGTAGCTAGTCTTATTTTAGCAACGAAATCTAATTTATTCTATGAACAAGAATGTAACACAAATTAAGATAAAAACAAATCTTTACCTTTAATTGGAAAATCAATTCGATTTACAGGATCTCAGAATTGACCACTGTTGTTACGCTCTCGACATTTTTAACTATTATGTTCCCAGTGGTTTTCAAGCGTTTCCAAGTGTTTTCAAGTTGTTTTACAGGCTTCTCCACAGGTAATAGGGCATATTTAATTGAAACCCGATGAAATTCATCAACAAACGTATGTGATATAGAAAAACAAAACCAAAGCGGCCCTCGCATGTCACGAATTGTCTCAGGACTGCTAGCAAACCATGCCACCAGGTTTTTAATAAGGACACATGCATACCTTTATCAAAGCAATTGATTTTCCTAGATGTGAAGAATAGGCTCCACGAAACCTCCTCGACCTTAGCGTTTTTAAACCACTTCTGCCCGCTCAAAGGAAGACCTGTTGCTTGTCCTAAAAATTCCTCTCCGACCTCGACCTGAATGTCTCCTACCTTGGCTCGACATCCATCAAAAGAAAGGGAAAATTCCTGAGCGGTTCGCAAGTTAAAACCCTAGAATTTCTCAAGAAAAACAAGCCAGCCTTGACCCTCGAGATCCTCCCTTGCATCATTACACAGGAGCAGGGGTTGAGAGCCATTGGGTTTAATCCTGACAACCAAGGCCACGGGGATTCGAAAGGCAGACAATAAAACACAATGAGTATGGAAGGTTTCTAGGAGAAGACCAGGGCGATATTTCAAACCAAAAACTCATCAATACCCTAACGCGTATGAACAGAGGTTCCTTAATACCAAATGATAGGTGTTTTGTGAAATGAATGCGAGGAGTACATGTGAAACCTGAGACTTAGCTCGAAGTGATGGGCTTATCATCATCGAACTGCCCCCTCCCATAGGGTACATGCCACGACCATGTTCATTAAAACTTTATCATTGCGCAACAAGGTGGGTTTGGTTTCTAAAGTTTAGGAGAGGAAAAACAAATTTGTAAACCAAAATGTAGTGACAAGGACATGCATGACCAAGAGCCACAAAATATATATCATGATTTAAATTAAATGGATCCTTGGTGTTTCAAATAACAATTCAAAGCATGCTTCACATTTGAGGAGTCAATAAAGAAGATGAGCTTGATAGCAGGAAACAAAAATCTTTATTAACAAAAATTGTGGAGCGATCTACCTTTGATAAACTTTAAATAAAGCGGTAATACAATCATAGGTTTTGATGCTTTGTTTATGCTTTCAGTCATGAATGAAGCATGAAAATGAAAACACTGGGAATAACCGAAAGATCACAATTGTAGTTTCAAAAATTGCTTATGAAGAACAAAAATCGTATGACCCCAGGTAAGCAGCTACATAATTTATTATTTGATGCTTTAAAAAGTTGAAAATATGTAGGGCTGCCAACATGTCCCTAATCTCACATTTGGCTCACACTTAGCAAATTATGCTTCATATTTTCAACAAGTAGGACATTTTCTACCACAACATCTTTGTTTCCAAGACTGATTGTGCCTTTTCCTATAATTTTAGCTGAGTTATCATTGCCAAACATGACAAAACCATCTTTTTCTTTCTTTAATGTTACAAATGTGTTTTTGTTTCCAATAATATGCTTTGATCATCCATTGTCAATATACCAATGACTTCTTCTATTTTGGGCTTGTAAGGCAAACCCACATTCATCAACCCTCAAATCTTCTTGCTTCCTTTTCCAAGTTCTTTGTTGTTCCCCTATATGATTGAAAGGAACATGCATAGTTTCCCTTGAAGGAACTGTCAAATCACTTCTATAATTTCTAGCTATGTGTCCAAAATTGTTATATTTGTAGCATTCAATTTCATAACTAAGAGCACCAAAATTGTTGTAATTTCTGTCAGACGCCTCACGAGGTTTTCTAGGATAATTGTCTTCATAATGATTCTTGGGATTTTCATAGCTACTTCTGTTCCAAGTGTTTCTACCCTTTGCATAGGCTCTACAATTTATGATTTTATGCCCAAAATTATTGCAAGAATAACACAAGGCAAGAAAAATATTTTGGTACCTGGGTGTGGGTGGTCTTCTAGTTGGTGATGTTCTTCTGAAATCGTGATCTTCTTCTTGGGTCTTCTTCATTGTCGATTGTTGATTCCGTGTTCCTCTGAATGCACGATCTTCTTATTGATTCTTCTTTATATCTAGTTTATGTATGTCCCCCTTTAGAGGCTTGCATTCTTCTTTCTTGATGGAACCCTTGATAATATATGCATAACTTCTTTCCTTTGCTTCATTTCTTATCATCATAGAGCTTGAACCCTCATCAATATTATTTTGTTTGTATCCAAGTCTAGAGTTGTCATAGAACGATTTTTGATTGCAAATGATTTCATCCAATATTTTGGTGTTATTGCCAAAATTTAGTTGGATGTCCTTCTTATGTAGTTCCTTTCTTAGTGAGACTATTTCAGCTTCCAAATTCTGTGTTATTTTCTTCTTTTCTTCTAGTTGTCTCTTGGGTGTTTCTTCAATCACTTTGGCTTCTTCCAACTAAATCCTTAGATGTATGATAGTCTGCTTGGCTTCTTCATAATTGTTTCTAGGGTTTTGAAAGCCTTACTTCAGTTTACTTAACTCTTCTTTGAGACACTTATTTTTCTTCCTCGCTATTCTTAGATCACTTAAGGCACTGATCAATTTTGCCTCAAGATTCACTTCTCCTTCTTCTTCATAGTCTCCTTCATTATTTTCAGTAGTTTCCTCTTGAGTCTCCACGCCATGAAGAGTACTCTTCTTGAATCATTGCCACTATCATCATCTTCATCGGATGAGGAACAATCATCTTTTGAATACAAGCTTTTCTTTTTAAAAAATCTTCCTTTATTTCCTTCCTTGTCTCTTTTTTGATATTTCTTTTCTTTCTTAAGAACTTCTTCTTCATCACTATCTGAACCCCTTGCATAAAAACATTTGGAAGCAAAATGGCCAACTCTGAAGCTTGACCCCTTTGACTTAGCATCTCCTTCATAAAAATTCTTGAGCTTGTCCCAGATTTCCTTTGCAGAATCACAATGCATAACCTTAACAAATTTTGAACGTGTTAGACCACTTAGAATGACATTTAGAGCCTTTGAACTGTATTCACTGAGCTTTTTACCAGCATTATCTATTGGGTGGGGGAGAAATTGGTGCAATGTATCCATTTACTACAACTTTCCAAACATCAAATCCCTGTGCCTGCAAAAATGCTCTCATTCTTATGCTCCAAAAAACATAATTGTTTCCATCAAACAATGGTGTTCCACTTTTGTTAAATTCTCCTTGCTTATCCATGATCTGTCTTCCAGTGGTTAGATTGTTCTTGAAGGAACCCACTATGATACCAATTGTTAGAATATTCAAGAATATTGAGAGGGGGGTGGGGGGGTGTGAATCAATATAGATTATTTCAATAGTTTTAACCTTCAAACACTACACAAAAATTAACCATTAATCATGCCATTCATTACAACATGAGCTCATACACATTGCACACAATTTTTTACTGGAAACCCAACTGGGAGAAAACCACAAAAACTTTTCTTAAGTAGTTTCAACATTTTACAAGCACCAACTTGAAGGAAGCATCCACTCCCTGAGTTTTCCAACACCTACTAAAATGAGACACCAATCCCCTTGGAATATTTTAAATGATGATACAAAACCAAATCAACCTTCAAATACAATCCCAAAACCACCTCTTAAATATGCATACAAAATTGTACCTCAAATCTACAAACTTGTAATATTCGCCACGAGCTCAATTTTATATTTTTGATTCTGAAACTTAGACCTCAAATATTATGATATTTTCTCCTTCTAATCAGTAATTGGAATTAAAATTTGGACCTACCAAGCTTCATATATAACTGTTTTATCTTGAACACCTATTTGGGACTAGTTTCTGGATTAGTCACAAACCCTAAATTCCAACAAGTATAACTCTGTACCTATAATGAATCATGAATTGAAACTTGTACCCAATATTCTTTGATATATTCTCTAAAATTCCTCTAAGTTTTTCTCCTTGACTCATCCTCAAAATTTTTTTATAGCAAAAATGACAAGATGACTTGTTTTGAAGAATAAAACCCTAGTTTAAAGAACCTCAACTTCCACTGAGTATAACTCCAAACCTGTAAAGTGTCAAGACTTGAAATTCGTACCCAATATTCTTCACTATCTCCTTTAAAACAAATTCAAGTTTCGCTATTCGAATATTTCTAGAAAAAAAAATATATTGGAAATTCCCAGATGACCTTCAAAGAAAACCCTAGAAGAAATCATCACAAGACTTCATCTTCCCTTGGAATTTCGCCCTTCTTCACTTCATCTTCCCTTGGAAATTCACTCCTCTTCCTTGGCTAGGTCCAATTGCTATGATCGAAATGACAAATGAGGCTCCTTTTTTTTATATGAGTCTTCTCCACATGGGGGTGCAACCAAGGGTCGCAAATTTTGGGTCGTACCTCTTCCTCAAGGATGAGCGACCTTAGGGGCTTCTTTACTTTACTTCAGGGTCTTCTTCTCTTGGATTTAGGGGCTTCTTCACTTGGATTTAGGGGCTTCTTATCTTGGATTTAGGGGCTTCTTAAGTTGGATTTAGGGGCTTCTTCTCTTGGTTTTAGGGGCTTCTTCGCTTGACTTTAGGGGCTTCTTCATTTGGTTTTAGGGCTTATTCAAGGCTCCATTTCTGTACAACTCAAAGTGGGAATGTGGAAAGAAACACATGTTATCTCATCCTATGAGCCCGATGCTTAAAATCTACACCATAAGGGGACCACTTTGGAGTTATATACACTTATGTCAAGGCCCCTTCAAGGCTCTTCAAGGCTTCTTCAAGTGGACACACCATCATCACTTTTAGGGGCTTCTGATATTTGCTTTATGGATTCTTCTAAGGTTGACATCAATGACAACCAATTTTCCAACATAATGGCAATGTGAGAATTTCAATTTTCATGACGGACAAGATGAGGATGCAACTTGCTTGGTGTGTTTGCATCGTGGCCTTTTCACGAGGACGAAGGCCCTGATACCCCTGGTTATTTTGTTCAACTAACTAGAGATTCCAGTTCTGAAATACAAACAAAGTTTATGACCAAGCAATTACCCACAGTGAATTGGTCATTTAATAGAACATGGGAAAAACGCATTGTATAATTGGCTTAGTAGATAAATCTAACAAAATATTTCTCACAATATAGATGTCTTTCGACTAAATATGTCTTCTTTTACTAAAACCTATATTAAATATTTTTATATTGGTGCTCTATTGCATAGATCGACTCAAGATAAAGAATAGGATTATTTAGGCTTTAAGAATCAAGCAAGGAGGGGAGAAGATGAAAGAATGGGAGAGTAAGTGACCAAGAGTAGATTTATCAAGAATTTGTTAGTTATTACAAATTGCTTTCTTAGTGTCAATATCTTACTATTAAACAAGAGGCAACCATTCAACATTGCCCCAATGTGGTCCCTAACAAGGTCATAGAGGAGCAAAATCATGTCTATGACCAATTTTTTTTTAACAGTAACTAAAATTTATATTAGATAAGGGGTTGTGTCGAGGAAAACAACAAATTCAAAAGTTTTTTGTACAAAATTTGGGCTCATGGCCTGCAGATTCACCTACTATTGATAGGTTATACAACATATACATCTTCCTAAAAGACTTCCAAATATTTTGACTACAGATAACTTTTACATGTTGTCCTAACAAAAAGACAACTTCTAAAAACATCAACTATGGGTTGAATTATTATCTTATATCTCCTAAACTTCATAATGCATTGGTGACTTTCCTTCCACTTCTATTGGCACAATGTCACGACCATCCCGTTCTTCCTTTGGAATCCCATGGTGAAAGGTAGTTGATGCTTGGTTAATGGAGGTTGACTGAGCATGTTGGGGCAGAACCAACAACCTCAAATACTGACATTCTACTTCCAGGTTGGCTACTGCATGTTCCATATTCCCTAGCTTGACCATCACTTGCTGAAGAATATCACTTTTGGCTACAATTTTCTCTTCATGGTGACACAGGATATGCTTGAAATTTTTCTAGTTAGGTTCCATATTTGTAATATGCAACCCCCCCCAAAAAATAGACCACAAAATACTACTAAAATATCCTCTAGAGCTAAACACACGAGAAGGAGGATGGTCAAGGTTCCCAATCCATGGGTAAAAAATGATCCCTCTCCCGAGTGAGTAACAGGAACAAGAGAATTGTCGAAATTACCATACCAAACCCCCAAAATAGGTCCATTGCTACCACCCACAGAACCAAAAGAGAAGAGAAAACCCCTGTAATAGAAATTGAGAAGAATAGAGCCTTGAGAGTTTAGTGAAACAAGACCTCAATACATAAACCTAGAGACCAGGGGGTGCCTAGTTAGGGAACGAGATGTTGCCAACATTGAACAAGGATAGACCAAAGAACGTGAACCCCTGCACTAAGAAACTTCGTGCGCTTGAAACCTCAACACAACCTTGTCGTCGAATTCACAAAGCACAAATCCACCATCACCACCATGAAAAATGAAAAACTCTTCTATTGGAGCCATTCCCTAAGACATATTAAACTCACACATACAAAATTGAATGCTCCCACCATTTTTGATGCCTAGCAAATGCTCAACCTACTGAATCACAGGAGTGAATACCTTTCCATCCTAACACCTATATAAATTTATAATTGAGCTAGACATTATAATAAGGGATGGGTTGAAAAACTTTAAACCCATCGACACAAAGCTCTCCTTCGGCTAGGCCAGAACCAACCTTAGCCTGATGGTTAACCAAGGGATTATGATCCCTTTTTATGTGAAACATACAATGCATTTTAGAAGAGCTAAGGTATGAGCAATAATTCCAACAATCACATTGTTACCCATAACATGTCTTTTGATGAGGGCCCTAATCACAAGCATTGAATCACCAAGGATGGTGATCTTCTAGATCCCTTGTTCTCTAAAAAGATTGACACCTTCCCAAAGGGCATAAGCTTCAACAATGTTATTTGATACTTTACCTAGATCCCAAGTGAAGTGAGCAACAAAATTACCTTTGGGATCACAAATAATCCCCCCTTACACCTGCCTCCCCTGATGTCTATGATAAGGATTTATCCTTAACTTATTTTTTAATTGAATTAATGTTGCAAATGTAACTTGTTAAACTCGACCAACTTTATAATCTACGGCTTTATGTCCATCAAGGATTGAACCTAGATCATTAAGCTTGGTAATGCCCTAATCTCGGTGATTAGAACACACCATGATGGACCAAGGAATATAGGTTATGTTATGACTTGAAATTGTCCCTTTGGAAATGCTAAATGATCTACTTAGGAAGTTACCTCTATCATCGACACATCCCCTCTCACTTTTGAGTTGATGCTTTTTTAATTCAAGAGCAGTCTCCCTATCGTATTCTTTAAATTTACAAACAATATTAGCAATATTTCCACCCCGAAAAATTTAAAGATATTATTATTATTAATTTTTTATTTTTATTTTTATTTTTTTATCTTAATGGGTCCCTTACTCCAGCTGGAAGATATGAAAGAAGCGAAAAGACATGAAAACATTAAGATATCAATGGGGAAAGTTGAACATTGAATCATACTAACAGAAATCTTCCAACCCTGAATCTAAAAACACTTAAGAGAATCACAAGGTCTTCTCAACATTATAACATTCACCATAAATCAAAGAGAGAAGATAATTGTATCTTTCATTAATCAAAGTTACTTAGTTGGGTACATAGTTTGAATAATTTCAAATCATTGCCGTGCCTAGCCAAAGGCCTTAAGGGAATTCAATCACGACTCATAAACTTTATCTTACAATACTCTTTTAGATTAGATGAACACAATAGTAAAGCTACACCGAGGACTGGATCTATGAGTACATGAGGATATTACTCGGAGTCTTCAACATGAAAAGAAAAAAGAAGAGAAGAGAATCACGGGGAGAGTAAGAAGAGTTAAGAACAACTAAAAACATTCTCATCTATTTGACATGTATTTATAATTGTGTTTCATAAAGACCTTCAGAAATAAGAGCGATCTTCTTTTCTAAAAATACCCACTTCTTATTCCTAGATGAATTGATCGTTGCTTTGTATGAGATCATTGATGATAACACCCTTGGACTAGACACCTTCTTATATATGTAGGTTCAATAAGGCAATGTGGGACTTTGTTAGGTTAGATATGTTGTAAGGATACAAAGAAGTAATAGGAACATAGTCAAAATTAAGATGAAATTCCCCTTTAAATTTGTAATATTAAGAAGAAAATTCCCTTAATTTAAATTGAAAATAAAAACAAAAATTCATTGACGTTTTTAAAAAATTAAGGCATAAATAAGGGAGGAGTTTAGTTGTTGCTCTACGCTACTTTAATTTATTTTAAATCAAAGGAAATTCCAACTGACCCTTAATTTTTTAATAGTTGGGGGTTGAAGTTTAGTGGCTACTCAACTCCTCTATTAAGGGTTGGGAGTCGAGTGTCCCCTCAAATATGCTCCCCATTATGACATATTATGTGGGAAAGCTATGGCCAATGGCCATTGACTTCTTTTGTACATTTTTTTTTTTTAAATGCTAGCGTTGAGTGATCAATCTAAATTTGACATGTTTTTTAGGTTTTAAATTTTTGCTTTTTCCCAAACTTGAAAAAAACGCCAAAATATCTAAAAAAACATGTCTAGTAAGATAACAAGGGTTGGAATGAGTAGCAGGTGTAGGGGAGAGGGGTAGCTCGGGGGTGAAGTTTTACCCTAGATAACAAAAATAAAAAGAGTTTGCATGAGGATTAGGGACAACATTTAAGAATGAAGTAGAGGCTCTTGTTGTATATCAAGACCTCGCACTACTAAAGGAAAAAGGGGTGTCCTAGATGATAATGATTGGTGATGGGTGATTCTTCTATCATTATTCGATCCCTCTCTTGAAAATGTCCCCTATATAATTTCAATCTATCTCAAATTATATAAAGGAACAATAGTTTGAGCCAATGCTTCGAGAGAATCATGTTCTTCCAAGTGTTGAGAACTCAAAATGTGTTTGCTAATGCAAGGCAATATAGGAATGCAATTAGGAGAGGGTGTAGTCAAGATAAATGGGGGATGCCAAACTTCACACCCCTGTCATGACTTAACTACACTATTGCAATATAGGGTTGTAGTGTTATGTTTTGGTGCAATTTTCTTATGAAAAAAAATCAATTTTGCATGACGTAAAATGCGAAACACATGGGCATGTCAATGTTTGCATCACTTATTTTGATGCTCACTCCATGGGGTATCATCTTAGTCATGAAAAAATTGATGCAAAAATTCATTTTTAATTGAATAATGTCGTATTGTGTTTTTGCAAAATAAACATATAAACAAATTTTTTTGTCTGTATTGCATCAACTATATGTTATGTGTGTCATGTTAGTGTCACAAAGAGTTAATTTGGGTGTTGTTGGAAGACTAACTTCCAACCGGCATTCAACCAAGAGACTACATCGTGCTATGCACACATAAGACCATTAAGAGAGATATATTGGGGAGAACGTTCTACCATCTTGTATTCATGCTTTTATCAATATTTATACAATGATATGGATGGTTGGAGCGATTTGCACATGCTCCAAATAATCATCCATTTATGCCCATTTATCGAGTATACACATGTATTTATCTACTTTAGGTTATGTTACATTCATAGGTATGATGACATTTATGAGGCCTAAGAGGCCCCCTCAATTCATAGGTATGATGACATTTATGAGGCCTAAGAGGCCCCCTCAACACGGGTCTAGTCAGTGGAGACGAGTAACCCCTACAACATCTCCTCCCTCTTGAATTCCTTACTCGTCCCGAGCAAGTGTGCAACAACATTTTGGGTTTCTACTCTTGCATAAGTCTCCTTACTGTGCATCGACTATACATACTGGTCTACATAGGTAAATCAGTCGCAACAACTGCTAGTTGTATAAGAAGATACACATATATAAAGTTTACTGTGACTGATTTCCAATGGATCTGATGATTGCATATCAAATGTCCTGACTCTTTGATCTCCATATGATCGACTTTGTCGATCTCTTGCAGGGCGCCACCGGTTGTCATACTCACTTGCAAGTTATTCCTCCCAGTAGTCGTTGGGGCACTCTCTAGGGATGCTCCAGTGATATGTCGTGCATGAGGACTCTTTTTATGGAATCGACGAGGGTCTGCTTCATCAACGAATCCTACCATTCCTCTGATTTCTTTGTCGCGACCCAGGGAACTATTCTGCAACTCTTCTATCAAGGGGATCAAACAATTTAGTCATTCTTTTGTCATCATCTTTTCATTAAACTCTTTCTATGTTGCCTAATGTATCTTGCTTGAATGCCTTCAACAACTGCAATTTTCATGTTCAATGCTCATCATCGGTGCTCATTCTTTCAATGCTTTACTACTCATAAATTTCCTCCATCAGTTCTCAATGTTTCAATGAAAAGCTGAATGTTTGTTTGCTCATTCGAACCTCTGCTCTGCTGCTAGTTATGTTTATGTGGTTGCTTCCAATCTTTCGCAATGTATGGAGTCTGCATTTTTACATTACATGAAGGATAATCTTTGACTCAATTAAGACTCTACGCATGCGACTGAAACATGACCTTAATGAACTTTAGGAAACTTTTGTTCTAGTATCCAACATTAACTGTTGTCGGCTAAGTATAGACTTACATATCGAAAAGAAACTGATTTTGTCGGCTAAAGATCGACTCATATCGAAAAGAAACTGATTTTGTCGGCTAAAGATCGAAATTTAGCAGATAGAATCACATGTTGAATTTCAGAAATAGCACAACCCTATATCATCATTCAAGTAAACATTAGACACAATAAAGACGCTACTGTGCGCCATCGCTCATGTAGTCAACTGGATATGACCTTTCATGTTCAACCACAGTCGATTTAATGGACCACCAGTCTATCACTTTTTGGATCAAGCAAATATTAATTCATACATATACGATTTGTGATCAGATTCTCCTTTCGGCCACGGATTGACTGGTTCTACGCCAGTGTCCTTCGAATCTACCAGAGTAGACTCATACGCACTCAAGTCTTTGCAATAGTCGATCAGTGCATGGCATTTTTGTTTCATTTTCGATCGACTTGAATCAAAGAATATATGGTAGACTCTAAACCCCCCCACACAATGTATTATCCATACCAATTTTTCCGCTTCTAATGCTTGGGAAGGTGGTGCTTCACAAAATTGTGCTTACATCATTAAACCCTCGTTGGAAGCACACATGAGTTGGCCAGTTTTCAATAGTCAATGGCTTCAACTATCTCTTGTCTACTTCCATTTGCAGTACGACCAGCTCATCCCATGCAAGGAATAAATGCCCATATGTAAAGAATACATGAGCAGGTAGGCACAGACAATCAATAACACTGAAAAATACACGGTTGCCTCATCTTTATGTTGGATCGTACATCAACGATTAGTTCTGGATGAATCAGTAAACATTTTATTTGTGAAAACAAAACCATAGCCAAGAATCATACGGAAATGAGACCCAAGTCGAGCAGGTCGATCAGGAATTTGATTGGCGAGTCGGGTTGGCTCCATTGACTCGACCAAACCTTTCACTTGGTCCGATTCCATTTGACCGAGACTTCTGGTTGGTCGAGTCCCTTCAGTGGGCGTCGAATACCTTGACAAGTTGAAGTGTCTTTGAAGTGTTATTTTCTTGGTTGACTTTCTACATTTTTGACCACTAGTCATCCCTTTGAAAGACTGTGGTTGAATCTCCTTCTATCCATCGACTGCATAATGGTTGCGTCAAATTAGTTATCATTGAAGACTGTGTTGCTTCTGCATATATCTTACATCCAGTCAAGTCCCATGGTTGCAGAAACCATTCGGCCTATGGTCACCCACTTTCTTTGATAACAAAAAGATTATCTTCTTACAACATAAATGTTTGAAATCACTCGGCTCATCATTCTATTGGTACAATGCAACCCTTGAATCCAAATTTGGGCAAACTCTACAATAATCTTCAAAATTTCTTTGTTGTAAATAAAAAATTCCTTTAATCTTTTCTTTAGGTATGAAATTATTACCAAGGCATCCTTCATGAGTAGATTCCAATGGTACATTGATCTGATTCCCTGAGTTTTCATCTTCTGATCATTTCTCCCAAGCATCGGTAAGAGCATACTTCTTCATCTAATTTGTGATAGGAAGGATCGCCTTTTCTTTTGCAGAGTCGATGAGCATTTACAATGCCAGATTCTGTATTACATGCCTCTCCATTTCCATCAATTTGATTGGTTCTTTATCACACAAACACCTATTTACTTCATAATAACCAACTTGCAGAGATGCTTTCTGGTTCCCTGTGCAGGGTTATCTTTATAAGATCAACATCATGAAAAAAAATCTATGCAACATTAACATTTTGCGAGCATCTTCAATGAGATTGTGAATTCCTCATTTCTCTTTTCTTCTGCATATTCGAACCACCGCCTCCATAAGATGCTGCGGTCACCCGAGGCAATATCACCAGATGTTGGAAGTCTAACTTCCAACCAACGTTCAGGAAATAAACTACATTGTGCTATGCACACATAAGACATATTGGGGAGAATATTCTATCGTCTTGTATTCATGCTTTGACATGTATTTATACAATGATATGGATGGTTGGAGTGGTTGCACCGGCTCCAACTAATCACCTATTTATGTCCATTTATCCATTATACACATGTATTTATCTACTTTAGGTTATGTTACATTCATAGGTA
>CBVK0102956161.1:0-13276 GCA_900067695.1 Picea abies
AAGGTAGGGTGTTACCCCACAAAGTTCTCTAATAACATTTTTATGTGACTCATGCATGGGCCCAAGCAGGCCAAGTGTTCTTTCCATGATCTGATACCAATTTGTAACATACCCAGCCCCTAAATACCCTTTCTAGGGATGGAGCATAAAACGTTCTCTTATCCTTGGTTCATTTCTGGTCCCTTACTAAGAAAAACCCTCTTATTCTTCTACCTCGAAGATTACATATCCTACTGTGTGCTTAAACCAGCTAGTGGGGGGCCTCTTCATGACCTCAGGCTGGAAACCGAGAGCTAAGAGTCTTCTTAGCGAAGGTTTCAGCACTTCATAACTCTTGGAATTCGGGAGTTCCAACGGTGTTGTCGAATTCTCGGATCATCGAACAATGGAGGGAATCAACGGTCCGCGTCCTCCACTGAGATCCTATGGTTGAAAAATGAGGGCTTTGGGCTTCGAATATATTTCCCCTCTCTACCATGCGATATTCCCAGAGTTCTAAACTAGAGAAGTTACGAAGGGCCTCGATATTACTCCATGTGGCATTGGCCATTTGACTATCGACAATCGGTGTTATACATCGGACATTGATGTTCGGCAATCAACAATCGATGTTGAATGTCTCTCCACTAATCTATGCCCAAAATCTCCTAAACTCTAAAAGTCTTGGGTGGATCACCAACCACATAGGCCAGGCGGACACGAACCAAGATCTGACACGCAATGAGGGCTAGGGGTGATACATGTCCTCATTAGGGAGTGACATGTGTCTTGATCTAATAGGAATAAGGGTTCTGTGAATCATACATATCTGGGTGACACGCGGCATGTGTAATGTGGTTACACATCACATCAAATGATGTCATCATGCCACATCATCTTGGACTAATAATCACATCACATCAAATGATGTCATCATGCCACATCATCTTGGACTAATAATTTCCTATCCCTTTCATCTCACGGTCAATAGGAGTCCAAGTGGATCCATAAATCTATGACTCTTGTTACTTCGTGGCTCTAGACTTCGGATCTTACCAACTCCTCACATCACAAATCCCCTGAAGAGACAAGTCTCCAAAATCTCTAATCTGGTGCCAAGTTTCCTCATCCTACCAATGGTCAAGACTCATTTCAGTGTTCGCGGCTTTGGAGGTTTTCACATTCCGTAGATTCTTGGCCAGGTTCTTCCGGAGTACTATGTATTCGAACTATAGGATTTCTTTCCATGTACCCTCTCATCCAATATCTCTAATTCGATGGAAAACATTATACATGGGACAAGTAGGGGCCACGTGTCGCTCCACGACACGTTTGGTTGGGAAGTCGAGGGTGGGTTCCTTAGATTGACGACTGAGGGGGATCCTGAAGGATCTGAAGATCCACAATCCACATCACTTTGAAAGTTTGGCATTCATGGGTTCAACATGTATCTTCTGGCTTCCTCTCTAGACCATGCCTGATATATTTCCATGTGTACCTAACATTCATGACCAAGATTTACTCCGTCTTGCAGAGCTCCAGGGAAACTTGTGCATCCCTATGTCATCTAATACCCATACTTTTGGACAGTCATTGATCTGTGGAAAATTGTCCCTTCATTTTCAACAATCCCGATTTAATTTGCAACTCCGACATTCGAGAGTTTCGGCGCTATACCACTTCTATTCACCCGAAGTAGAACTTCGTTGAAGCACTTAACGCTTCCCTTCCTAAGTCTGATCTAACGATTGAGAGAGATCCACACTAAATCTCTAGATCAATGAGCCTCATCCATTCACAACTTTGGCCTTCATATGTTTTCAAGGATTTTGGAGTCATAAGTCCCGAAGTCCCAAAGCCAAAGGAGCTAGCTCCTTTTGGATTAGCGCAGGGTTCCCAGGCCCTAGTCACATGGGTTCTTTGGGAAATATTGTGGGCTAAGTGCTAATATTTTTAGTAGAAAATGGGTTAAGGAAATGGGAATGATCCCTCAGTCAGATGGTCGGATATTCTAAAGGGAATGCCCTTCTCCAATCAAGTTGAACTTGACATTCCTGCTAAGGTAAAATTCAAGGGATCGGCAGGACTTAGACATTTCATTCAATCCTACCCCAACTATCTAGTAGCTAAACTGAGATAAATCAAAGATCATATAGATATATAAGTTTACAAAATCAAATGATCATTTCTAATAACTGTTCAAATACTAAAATACCTAACCATAAACACAGGCATTCCATCATTGCATCCAATATATATACAGAAAGTGTGATAATAATTATCAGAAATGGAGAATGTGAAGTGATTGTTCAAAGGGGTGCATGTTTCCTGCAAACCATAGGCACATCCATTCCTGAAGGACCTACCATAGGCCACCCCCGAGCTAGACCATGATGCTCTGAGAGATATTTTTTCTCCTTGTTCCACGACAGTTAGCGATGGAGGTTACTCTCCTCCTCCCACAAAAAATTGGCAATCGGTTTTCTCTACTCCAAGAAAGGAGCTTTGCATGAGTACTTCCTCATTCACTCATCAGCCTCATTTATCAACTTGTAGTGAAACCCTGCCCATGGCTTCTTTCAGCCAAAAATGAGCTTGCTTCTCATATTTTCTCTCTTTTCCATAGTCGAAAACATGCTTCTCTTTTCTTCTCGAGATTTTTCTATCTACTCTGTTATCTTACGGATCTGTCTATGTCCCTTGAATTACCTCCTTTCTTTAATTCCTCATCAAGGTTGTGTGAGTCTGAATCCCAGCTCATGGTCAAACTTGAAAGCCTTACAGATGGGTATCTCCTCATTAACTCTTGAGGATGGCCTTCCAACTACCAACCTGACTGGTAATTTATTTATGGGTCAAAGGACTATTAAGCAATTACACCCAGTAGATATTGGTTTGGTGAGGGTCATCTCAACCATTCTTGGTTCCCCCTAACCATCTCTCTCATAACATCCATGGTTTATCTTGGAAAACTCCCCCCTTTCAGTAGTTGTGCAACACATATCCAATTTCTATTAATAACAGAAAATTGAAACATTGACCCTTTTATACAAAGGTCCATCAAATCAAACATTCACAAATATTTATTCTGCCATAGTCTCTTGGCCATTTATAGTTATATTTACAAAGTAGGGGAAACAAGGGTATTACACTTACTTTGTAATGTTCCTGAATTGGCTAGTCTAGGAAATGATGTTAATTTGATATGACTATTGTGGATAATTCATTGTTATAGCCTATGAAATGATCATATAGATAATAAATGAGACAAAAGAATGCAAATCTTATATTATGATATCTTGGTGAGTACAATGTTGAATGAAGCTAAGTAAAATAAATCACTCGGCTAGATCAAATGACAAAAGGATATTAGATGGAATAAAATAACAACTAAAACAATAATAATCGATACTAGAATAATGTTGTAGAATGGAATGGATGAGATGAAGATATGTTGAAGGCTATGGAAGCTCATACGACAACTGCTGCAAGTCTGGAAAGTTCACCCTGGTGGCTAAACTGCTTGAAATGGCCAGGAAACTGTCCCAAATTGTGTGCCCTTCTCTACCTCTCAGTCCTGATTACTAACTGTCCCCCCTACTGGTGTGTCTGGACTCTGGATGGATCCCCCTGTGAGAATGCGCCCCTCTACCACTATAAATTTGTGCCCTAGTGATTCCACCATAGAAATCGGTTGATATATGTCTCAAAATTATCGCCTTGGCCTACTGTGAAATACATCAGAAGGTTTTCCCTGGATCTGATCTGATGATCACTCGGGAACCTCGAATGTGTCCTCCCAAAGTGTTTCACTCCCAATGTCTGGAAAATGCACCCCAGATGATTCCTCCATCAGAATCTAATGAGGAACCAAGAAACCAATGTGCCTTGCCTTCCTCTCAACTAGGTTGGAGGGGAATATTTGAAATCTCCCTAGATGGGACAAGTCAATCCATTGAACCTCCTCGGAAGTTGTGCCCTCACCCTAAATAAGTGCACCCTTACTACTAGAACCTATGTAACTACTTCTGAAGAATGATGGAAGACATGTGTGATCTTCTCGGTGACTAGGGTCTGTCTCTCAACATCGAAATCATCCAACTAGTGTCTTCTTCCTAGAATCCACTGAACTATCTCTCTTGAGATGCGCCTCCCTCCTCATTAACAAGTCAAAATCTTCATAATGTTGAATTAGGTCAATGAACCTTCTCTTATAGTTTCCTGAAATCCTAATTCGTTGTTGACTTCTAATTTTAGCTTGTGTGTTCTATTTTTAGCTCAAATTGGCTTAAAAGCACTTTTAGCCACTTTTAGCTCAATGTCACTTTTTGAATATAACACCATTGACTGGAGTGACCTCTAGTAACCCTATTTACCCCTTTCTGGCCCTGGCTATAGTCTAACGAGGTAGTTTATACCATTAAGCCTCCTCTCTGGAGCTCCTATTTGGAAAGGGACATTACATACTTAAGTAAAAGGAATGTCCCATACAATTCTTTCACTAGTAAAATAGGTGCCTTATACAATGTTTTCATAAGAAAAAGGAGTGTCTCATGCAACTAAAAGGAGGAATGAAAGAACCATGTTTTTTCTAAGACATATTGAACCACTAGATTCCAAAAACATTCCTAAAAGAGCCATTATCCCAAACGCATTGCTAAAATAACCATTAGTTAATGATTATTGCATCTTGGCTATCGGTTCATTAATCCATTGAATGCAGCCAACACTCAACAATCCACCAAAGTTGGATGGAATGGACCATCTTGTAACATACACGATACCCTACCCTGTATGCTCTATTCAAGATATGGGGTACTCTTTTAACCACCCAAATTCACACTAATGTTTTTCTATGATACCATATCTCATTTCTATGATATTAATTGAGTAACAAATACAAGCATGAAAATGCATATTTATGCAACATAATTAGACGTTTCAATTAACCATGAGAGCATAATTTATAAATGCAGGCTAATATGGGAAACGAAAAATGAACATATAGAAAGTAATTTAAACCATGACATAAACCATAATAATTCAATGCATTCACAAGTAGATCAAGAACACTTATCTTTATTGAAATTATTCTTCAACTGGATGCAAAAGAAATATGTTCCACCTAACCATAGGCTCTATGTTGCACTTAATCTCTCTATAGTATAGTCCACCCACGAGTTGAGGCTATGAATTATTAAGGGTGAATTACTTATATTTGTCCCTAACTATCTTCACACAACCAAATTCCCAAAATTCATAGTAAATTTCCACCTATAGTAATCTCAATGCATAACTCTCTTTTCCCGTCAGCCAGCATAAACAAAGGAATGGGATCCCCTTCTCTATGAAATAGTCCTCAAGCTATCCCACTTCCCTCTAGAGCTTCAAACATAGGCTAGCTAGGAAATCTTACTATTGGGATTCCAATGATTGTTAGTTGTAGTTATTTTTCTCAATAAAAACAACTTTCCTTCAACATGGTCATAAATCCATCATAGTTTCATGGAAAACTTTTTCCATAACTTTATTACAGCACTAATATGGTTGCCTAATCTTAGAGAGAAAAATCGAAGGAATATTGAAATTGAATAATCACTTGCATGCCCAAAAATCATGGGACATATTTGCATGCATGGGAGATATCATTCAATAACACGGGTATTCCCATAAAGGACGAACACCTTCAGTAACCACTCACACAACCAAATCAAATATTAACACATTGACATTTTTACATGGTAAAACCCTTGTGGGGAAACATCCACGCCCCAACCAACATGGCCACTTGGAGCAATTTATTAATGCAAAAGAAAATATTACAAAGAGATTTACAAGAGATTTTCTCACAATTGATCATCAACATATGACCCTCCATTCTCTTTAAATAGAAATCATGGACCAATCATGTGTTAATACATTGATCAATGTAGTCATTAAATCAAGGATAATATGAGTCGTCGGATCACTCTATGTCAAGAACATTTCGTGACCGTCAAATTTCCTAACTACAAATGCACACTAATGCATGCTAAAGAAACACACTTTAACCTAACGACACATTAGACCATGCTTTTATTGAAAGTCCAAGGTTTTACGAAGCACTAATATCAATTGTTAGTTGCAAATAGTGTTTTTCTTGTTGGCATGTTCTAGGTAGGTACACTTAAGCATATCTTTGCTTCATATTATTAAACCTTTGGGACTTTCTGATCAGCGTGACTTGAGAGAGGGGAAGAACTTTTCTCAATACTATAACATTTTCCTTCTCAAACCCCCAAGTCACCAGGGACGTCTCCCCTTGGCTTTCACCCCTAAAGAGAAAGAGGTGTCTTATTTAGGTGATAGTGATAGGACAACCTCCTGTTATGCCAATTTATTGTTCACTTGCCTTTGGATTTTGGGAAAGTACAAATTGTGCAATAACAGGGTGTTAAGCCACAAATTAATGTAATTGTTAAGATCGAGGAGAATATGATTTGTCGGATCACTCTATTTTCGGAACATATAGTGACTGTCAGATTACCTAACTACAAATGAATGCTAATGAATACTAAAGAAACACACTTTTACTTTACGACACATTAGACCAAGTTGATCTTAACTAAATTCTAAGTGTCTAAATATCCTAACATCCCCCCTTAAGAATAACTTGGTATATGATTGAAGTATTTACAAAAGAAAAACAATAGGAGAAGGAACGAGGCATTAGATCCTATCCCCCCTTAATGAAAAATTCCTTAACTCCTAACATAGATCAAAGTTCAGAAAACTTTGCTTTTGTAAGAGGCTTTATGAAAATGTCTACAACATGATCTTCTATAGGGAAAAACAACACTTCAATAACTCGATCATGAATGAGTTTTTTTTATGAAGTGCATGTGTATCTCAATGTGTTTGTTGCACTGATGTTGAACTGGATATTTTGCAAGCTTGATGGAACTCTTATTGTCGCACCAAAGGTTGGTCGGATGATGCTGCTGGAATCCAAACTTTGAAAGGATTTGTCAAAGCCACAAGGCTTCTTAACTTGCTTTAATTGTTGCTTGATACTCTAATTTTGTTGAAAAAAGAGAAATAGCATGTTGTTTCTTACTATCCCAAGTGATAGGTGCTTAACCAAGGCTAAAAACATAACCTGTAGTAGACTTTTGATCATTAGGGTCTCCAAACCAATCTGAGTCAATGAAACCAACCAATATAGGAGTTCCCCCTAAGTTTTAATGCATATTGAATTGAACTATACCTCAAACATACCTAAGTATCCTTTTAGTTTCTTTCCAATGGCTTTTATGGGGTGTTTTCATATACCGAGAAACAAGACCAACATCAACGAAAATATCAAGACAGGTATGAATAAAATATAAGAGGCTACCAAATAACTAACATTATAAATTGGCATCAACTTCTGGATAAGTACAAGTGGAAACAATTTTGACACCATACTAGAAGGGAAAAGGGGTTGGTTTAGAATCATCCATGTGAAAGCGTCATAAGTCACAAGCATACTTAGACTATGAAAGAAAGATTCCTTCTTTGGTTTTCAAAACTTGGAGGCCAAGGAAATAGTGAAAATATCCTAAGTCAGTCATTTCAAATTTATTCTTGAGGCTAGTTTTAACATGGTTTAAAATTTTAGGGTCACTACCGGTGAAGATAAGGCCTCCATTATATGTTCTTAATATTTGAGGTTGACGTCCAAATTGTTTTTCTACAAGGGCCTTGTAGGCCAAAAACTTGTCAAAAACTCCACTCTTAATTTTTAAGAAGTAAACCCAAGTGCGCCTAGAGAAGTCATTAATCAAAGTTAAGAAATACTTGCACCCAGAAAAAGAAGGAGAAAAAATCATACCACACAAGTCAATGTGAAAAAATTGCAAAGGGGCCAAGGCATGCCAAGAGGCATATTTTTCAAAACTATCCCAGTGATGTTTGTCGAGAACACAACCAACACAAACAACATCTCTACAAGAAACAAGAGGAAACCAATCACCATATGTTGATTACATAGTTGTTTCAATGAACAATAGTTTAGATGACAAAACCGCTCACACCAAATTTTTCTAAAGTCATCGCTAGCATTAAAAACTGATGGAAATGATGATGACCCAAATTTGTCAAACTTGTACAAATTGGTAATATCATCAACAATTTTGATTGTGAGAACATGCTTAGGATCTTTTAAATCCTTAATTACAACTTAGTGAGGTGAAAACTCTATGCTTTTACCTTCCCCTAAATGAGTGATTTTATACATTGATAGAAGGTTGCAGGAAAGACTTGGAACACATAATAAATTGTTGAAATAACCATTATCCACTTGAACTATTCCATACCCTACAACACTATGAGATATATCATCACCAACAAATATTTTCTTGGTGTTACATTCCTTTAGAGAATAAAATATGGCATTATCTTTATCCATATGATGAGATGCTCCAAAATCAATAAGACACTCATCATAAGAAGAAGTAGAAGTTGCATTGAAGGAGAAACCAGAAATAGAAAGTGCATGTCCATGAGAAAAAGAGTTAGAAGAAGAATCAAGATTGATGTTGTGCTTCTTCATCATTGCTTCTAAAGCTTCCATCTTCTTAAAACATTTGGACTCCACATGACCATCTTTCCAACAAAATTTGCAATGTATGTCGATCTTCTTACTTTTGTATTTTTCTCCTTTCTCACCATTAGGAGTGGAAGTTGGCTAAGAGGGTTTGGGACCCTTGTTTTTCTTGTTTTTTGTGAAAGGATATTGCTTCTTGGGATTCTTGTATTTCTCTTTCTTCTAAGCCACTAAGGCTTTGTTGGAGGTACTTGTAGTGTTGATCACTCCAAGTTGCACAATTTCATCTTTCTCTCTAATGAAAGCATCACAAAAAGACTGAAGAAAGGGATTTTTGGTAAGCAATCCCTAGAGATTCTCTAGAGGCATAAAAGGTATATACAAACACAAAATAGGCCCTACCAAGCTTATAAAGAATAATATAGATGCATCAGTATTCCATCATATATATTTTTCATTCTATACATAAAAGTATAAGTGTTTTGAAGTTATATAAATAACCTTCAATGCAAGGAAAATTATTGGGACTTCAATTCATTAATTGATTTTCTATCCGGTGGGCTCGAATAATATTATTTTTACCAAACACAACTTTAATCTTTTCCTGATATTTTTCAGGTCCATCAATTCCTTGAAGGTGAAACCTTAAATTAGGAAAGATGTACATTCCAATTAGTCCACATGATTCATCATTATTATTATCATGTTTGACTTTTTTTCATCATTTGTGGATTCTATTTATTTTCCCAAGGTAATCTGATACAATCCTTTACTCCTTAATACATCCTCCATATGGGATTTCCATGAGAAGTGGTTGGTACTAGTAAACAAAATATCACTGAGATAATCCATATTAAATATGTAGATAATATGGATTTAAAGGCTGAAACTGATGGTCTAGATGGAAATTTCTCAAAAAAATAGGCTATCTAAAACAAAATGGCACTGAAAATGGACTTCGAAAGTGAAATTTATGCCCTTTTGAAAAAAGACATAAACAATAACCAAAGAGCCACGTGGCAAGTAGAAGTTGGTCCACATGGTGATACTCCTCCTAACTATGCCTATAAGCTCACTTTGATGGGCCCTCCAGGGCCACGCTCAGGTCAATCCTGCTCTCAGTACTCCATGTCTAGGACCTGTGGGCCTCGAGACATGATCTCCTGGTTATCCCTAAAAATCAGGGATAACAGTCACTATTAGAAGGGGAAGTTGGTTGAGAGGGTTTGGGATCCTTGTTGTGCTTGTTGTTGTGGCGATGATGTTGCTTCTTGAGATTCTTGGATTTATCTTTCTGTTGGGCCACTAAGGCTTTGTTGAAGGTATATGTAGTGTTGAGTACTCCAAGTTGCACAAGTTTATCTTCCTCTCTAATCAAAGCATTACATAAATACTCAAGAGTGGGATCTTTATAGGCACTCTCTAGAGCCTATCCCATGGTATAAAAGGTAGATACAAGGATAAAATATGCACTAACAAGCTTATAAAGGATAATATAGATGCATTGATCTTCCTTCATATCTATTTTGCAGTCTATACATAAAATTCGAAGTGTTTTGAACTTAGATAAATAATCTTCAATGCAAGAAAAATCATTAGGACTCAGATTCATTAACTATTTTTCTATCTAGTGGGCTCAAATAATATTGTGTTTACCAAATATAGCTTCAAGCTAAGTCCAAGCTGCATCGAGAGCATCAATTCATTGAAGGTGAAACCTTAAATCAAGAGAGATGGACATTCTTATTATTCCACTTGCTTCATCACTCTTATTATCCCATTTGACTTTCTTTTTATCATCAATGTGTTTTGGTTCTTTTCCCAAGGTAATCCAGTACAATCCTTTACTTCTTAATACATCTTCCATATGGGATTTCCATGATAATTAGTTGGTATTGGTAATAAAAATATCATTGGGAGATGCCGAATTAAAATATGCAGAAAAAGATGAAACTGATGGTTTGGATGGAAATAAATCGAAAAAACAGACTATTTAAAAAAAAACGACATTGAAAACATACTTCAAATGTGAAAGTTATACCATTTTAAAAAACGACATAAACGATAACCAAAGATCCATGTGGAAAGTAGAAGTTGGTTTACATGGTGATGCTCATCCTTATTTAACTTTTCCTATAAACTCACTTTTAAGTAAGTTACTTATGAAATGACCCACTTTTATAACATAAATGAGAATCACTTTTACAATGAAGTTACTTTATAAATGAAAGTTACATGCAAAAAATAACTTAAAATAAAATATTAAAGTTATTTAATAGAGATTCACTTTTATAATTAAGTGAAATGCACTTTACAATGAATGCATGAACTTAAAAAAAAGTAACAAAAAAAAATCAAGACCTCTTACTAAGTAAAGTAACTTTCAACCAAGTGAGCTAGTGCAAAACATATTATAATCTTAAGAAGGAGAATTGGGGGTGTTGTTGTTCTTGTTGTGGAAGATGTCCTTGGAGTGTGTTGTTGTTGTTCTTGTTGTGGAAGATTTCCTTGGAGTGTGTTGTTTTTGTTGTTGTGGAAGATGTCCTTGGAGTGTGTGCTCAATAAAAACTTATTTTAATGCATTCACACACACAAACAAATTGTTTTTTGAAAAAAACAAGGATTAAATATCGGTTAGCTTACCTGAAAATTGAAATTTTTTCTTTGTTTGTAATTCATTGAGATCGCACAGAGCACACGACAAACATCATACATAGACAAGAAAATCATTTCCACTATGTTTCTGATTTTCCTAGATTGCATAGAGTGCAGAGAAAAGAGCATACACAGATTGAAAAGAATAGCAACCCAAAAATAAAAAAGAAAAATAAAACCAAAATAGCATCTCTATAAAAATTTAAAAGGGCGTATTCAGACTTTATACCTCTAGATATGACTAAAATGGTCGTATCTTGGGAAAATTAAAACCGTTTTGAGTGAAACAAAAACTATTTCTAATGAAAACAAGTGATTTGGACATAATGGAACAGTCCTCTCAACCTAGAAATGTATGGAAAGGGCAGAAAATAGAGATGTGACAATACAGCTTCAAGATCTTGATCTACAACAGGAGCGGGTCTTCAAATTTGCTCTAATACCATGTTCAAAAACACAGGTATATTCCAATAGAGGATGAACACCTTCATTAACCATTCACACAAACAGATCAAATATTAACACAATGATATTTTTACGTGATAAAAACCCCTGTGGGAAAACATCCATGGCCCCAGCCAACGTGGCCACTTTGAGAAATTTATTAATGCAAAATAAAATATTACAAAGAGATTTCTAAGAGAGTTTCTCACAATCGGTCATCGAAAAATGACCCTCCATGCTCTTTAAATAGAGATCATGGACCAATCGGGTGTTAAGCCACAGATCAATGTAGTTGTTAAGATCGAGAAGAATATGAGCCGTCGGATCACTCTATGTCAAGAACATATTGTGACTGTCATATTTCCTAACTACAAATGCATACTAGCGCATACTAAAGAAACACACTTTAACCTAGCGAGATATTAGACCAAGTTGATCTTAACTAACTCCTATGTGTCTAAATATCCTAACAGAGACCATGTGCCTTCTTGATAAGTACATGTATCCATCTTTGACCATTAATTATTAAGGATAATAATAGTTATAAATAAATGTTTAAGAACTCTGGATAGTAATAAAATAGTATTATTCACATTTATCCCCCTAAGAACCCTTATTTCCCCCTCTTGTGGAGTCATAAAGCCCATTCTTTGTCCTTCATCTACCGCATCCTATGATGTATTTATATTAGCACCTCAATGTTCAATTACAAATTAAAATTGTTTAAATTTTATCCATTCAACATATACATATACAATATTGAATTGGGGATACAAATTGGGGTATTACATTCCCCTCCCCCAATATTTTTCACCATCCTCATTGTATATCATCAAAATTTTCAAAATACATGCATATATGCCTCCCACATTACATCCTCCATCTCCCACATTTCTTATTCAGGGATGTAATGGGTCCATTGGAACTTTACCTACCCCATGGATCTATTCCTAAGAATCATGACCTTCTTGTCCAATATACACATTGTAAGGTACCAAATCTATTATAATCATAGAAAATAGAAATACTACAAAGAATAACAGCGGAACACCACAATATATAAAACCACAGCACCAAAATAATACCTTTATTGATAGGAAACAATGTTCACTTTCCTCTTCGAGAAGGAAAACTCTAGCAAAGAAACACTCTATTACAATAATTCTCAAGACAAATACTTGTCATTCCTCCTACTCTTATTTATACTAATTCTATCTTCTAAAGAATCTTCTAACGAAAGATATTTTTATAAGCAAAAGCTTATATTAGTTATTATTACATATACTTTTTCACACTTATTAAATAGGTCTTATAAACTAATGTCACCCTTTATTGCATGAAAAATATATTATTCTACCTACATGAGGGGTTAGGGAGGTTAGGTCCCTAACATGCCCTCCCCCTTGAAAAATAACCTTGTCCTAAAGGATTTAGATGAGGAAATTGTTGCCAAATGGTAGTTAGCTCCTAGTTGGCATATTTTGGAGTTGTATCTTTCCACTGCACTAACACTTCCCAAATGGTGCTCTAATGGAGATGATGCTCATGTTGGTCCAAGACTGCTTGGGGATGTAACCAAACGGAACCTTCTTCATCCAACTCAGGGAGACTGGTTTGATTTTGGCACTTAGT
>CBVK0102956168.1:0-18664 GCA_900067695.1 Picea abies
TAATGATTTGAAAGGTATGGTGATTCACTCAAAACCCTACATTCATAAAACATAAATAAAAAAATTCATACTTACCTTAAACCCCCGTTTTTTTTTTTTTTTTTTCTTTTGTGAATGCAAAATTTGACCCTAGGGTTCAACTCCCTCTATCACTTCATAATTAGGGTTTTTTCGTTTTGGATATTTTAGATCTAATGGGTTTGTTTATATATATATAAGTGTTTGGCATTTGATGCAAAGGGACCACTTCATTCATCGGATCCCAAACACAGTCGACCCTCTATGTTTTTATTTTTATTTTTTTAGACAATTTTAGATTTGATGGTTTTTTTTAAACATTTTCCTCTTTTCCAGTGCGCCTTTTAGACACAAATGCACTAGTGTGTTTATGTATAAAGAACACACCGACGTGTTTATGTATAAAGAGCACATTGATTAAGCCATATTTAAAATAAAAAATAAAAAAACATGGTGCATAAAAAAAATATTGTCGATGTTCTCATCTAAACAACAAAAAAAATGTTGTCACATAATTTTTTAATTTTTTCTTCTAATCGATGTGTAATTTTTCTATTGTTTTTTTTTTTGTTTTTTGTTTTTAATTTTATGAATGTTAAATTTGTTTGCTATGTTTTTGTTGTCTACAATAGTCGTTGTGATGTCTTCTATATATATCACATTATTGTAATTCATAATATTTATAAAAATAAATAAATTGTTCGGTGTGTGTTGGTGGATGGAATGCACCGATGCGTTTTATGTAATAAACACACCGCTTCTTTGAATACAAAAAGTGCATCAGATACAACAAGTATTTTTCTTTGAAAATTATGTGATTCATTTATAAAATATATTTAATAATTTTTGTATTGAGTGGTACAGGTTGTATGGTACAGGTTGTATATTGATAAAAATATGAGTGAAAAGAGTTCAAATAAGAAAAGTTCGGGTCGACACAATGATGACACATCCAAAAAAATAAAAAAAAAGACAGGTTCTCTATAAATTATATACAAAATTAATATGGTTGAATTATATGTAATTTTAACTAATATGAACTGGTTGGTATGTGTCATGTAGGGCCACAAAATGAGGAAGCTTGATAAAATTATTTATGATCTAAGTTTAGAAGAGTGTAAAAGTTTGATGGAAAAATTGCAGAGGAATGAATCAGGTGAATGAAAAAATATTATTCAATATGATATTTTTTTTAAATTCTCATTAATAATATACTTAGGAATATTAGATTACATGTTTCAAACAATATATTAATTCACATATGTTTAATTTTCTAGAGATACCTCAAGCGGATTTGGCATCTTCTCCTGGGATTCTCCCTCTGTCAAATTTGGAAAGAATAGAAATAGAAGGATATTCCACTCAAAATCTTCCCCTCCTGCCATAGTCTGGGGGAAAGTAGTGAAATGCATTTATGAAACAATCAAGAGTAAGTCTTGGACCCCAAGTGACCTGATCTGCAATACACAGGAGGAGTGCATCCTTCAAGCCTAGAACCTACACCTCCTCAACCAGGCAACCACAATTGCAGTTAGACATCTCCCCTATAGCCCAAGACATTGGTCACCACCCCCCACAGGATTTATAAAGATCAACTTCGACGGGTCCTCCAAAGGTAACCCAAGCCCGAAGGGATTTGGGGTTGTTCTCCGAAACTCAGAGGGCAAACTCATTCACTTGACAACATGTTATCTAGGGGAAAACAAAAACAATGCAGCAGGACTTTTTAGCTTTCTTAAAGGCCTCAAAATAGCACTGGACCATCATTATCAAAGGATCATCGTAGAAGGAGACTCTCAGGTCATCATTCACCTCATCACCTGAATTCTCCATGGCGAACGCCCTACCGATATCTTGCCCAGCTGGCACCTGTCTGGGTTATTAGAGGAATTTGGAGCCTTCCTTTGCCCCAACTCGACGATAATCCCCTCTCATTTTAAAAGGGATGCTAACAAGATAGTGTACTGCCTTGCAAATGAGGGAGTCAACACTGAAACAGAGAAAATCCATTGGCAGTCTCAAACCTCTGACTTCAGCGATCTTTCGAAGCAATGCCACGAACTCACGCACAAATATCTTCATCCCCTGGATGGGGTGCCATGTAGCCTTCCTGAGCCACATGACGTGGAGCCAACTCAAGCCTTAAATGTGATCGACTGACTCCCATCCGCTCAACATTTAGTATGGGAGAAGGCTTCAACCACCGCCATTCTGAAACAAGACTTGCCCCGCGCACGAGTAGTCTAGCCATGAAGATCATTTATGCAATGAAGTTAATGATGTTGGACATATCGCCAGCTCTCTTTCTCTTAGTGACCTTGCACTTCATCCTTCTCCATTTCATTCTTTCCCTACACCAGAGCTGTAGCAAGAAGCCTTGGAGAAATCACCCTGTTGCTCTTTTCATACCTCACAACAATCTTTCCATATCGATGCCTTGAGAATGAGGAAAGTATCATTGAGGCTCTACCTGGTATTCCTATGCATCTCGGAAAAATCAAATTCAGGAAATGGAGAGGGCACTCTCCATTTCCTGGACACAAGTTCAACGCACCAGAATTGGCTACAATGCCCCTCAGGTCACAGAAGTCCACATGGCGGAAACAATCATTATGGAGCCTCCAGTTGCAGAAGTCATTGTGGAGCCTCTTGTTGTACAAATCACCAAGGAGCCTCACATGACTTATTTCGTAGAGGAAATACCGAAGGATCCCTACTAGGAGCCCTCGGAGCTATTCATAGTGCTAGAAAACTAGGATCCTCCAAGCAATTTCATCATGGGCACCGGAAAACTGGGATCCTCCTTGCATGGTCCTGAGAATTCTCATGGAAAAGAAACTACGGTGCCTCTGGCATAAGGATTCACCAGCTATGTAAAAGAGGAGACCCCAACTACAATGGCACCTCAACAACCAGACACTCAACGAACCGAGAACGATGACTCAAGTGAGCCAGTGGACGTAGACACGGGGACACACAATGGATAGGCCAGGGAGGCAGGCTCAATCCTTACGCCACCTCCTATCTCCTACATGCAATCCCCCTGGCCTGAACTACCACCTCTTCTCCATCTGAACCTGCTTAATTTGGTCTTCGATTTGAGGAGACAGATGGCAGACCATGCCTAACGTGGCACTCTCATGGCCCAACGTCTGGAAATGCTCTTCAATGCATATTCCAACGCGCTTCCAGGACAATGATGCCCCACTTGTCTACAACCCTTTGTCATTCCAGCCACCTCATAGGCCATCTCAGACGTCGGGTAACAGATATGGTTCAACTCAAATATCATAGTCTATTTTTCACAGTTTTTTATGTCGTTCTAGTTATTTTCTGTAAGACTCTAAGTAAAGTTAGGATCATGACTTACTATCAATCCTAGTTTCCTTCGAGGAGGATTTATGGAAATCTAGTTATACTTGATCAAGGGTTAACTCACTTTCAGTTTCTGATTACTCGGCGAAACAGTGTGCAACCCAGATACACTACTATTTTTTCTACTTAATATAGAAGGAACCTCTATCTTTTTTACTTAAAAAAAATAAAAATCTAGAGATACCAACAATGAGGGAACAAAATGTCATCATAAAAAAAAAGAAATTAATTAATATAGAAGATGTAAATGATGATGAATTGGTCCTTAGCTCAACTAGAGTGGTGTTGGAGATTAATCAAAGGGGGGAAAACTTTTACAGAACTATGAGGGATACAATAGAACAAACGTATAGACACACTTTCCACTTGCAATATACAAATCAATCCAATGTTTCCAAGAACCAGGTTATATTTAAACTACACGAAGCATTTCCATAGCAATGGTCAATGAGACATGTCAGACTTGCAATAGAAAAAACATACAACAACAAAAAATAAATATTCAAGAAGTAATATTCCTAAAAACACATTTTAGGAATATATATATATATATATATATATTTTACAAAGTATTCATTTATTAATATATCAATTTTGTGATATTTAGTTTTCATATATCAATATAAAAATACTTATTGTCATGTTATTTTTCAGGAAAATTATGAAAATCCCATAGGACCAATGAGCATGAAATATGCGAGTAGGAATGTCCAAAAAGGTGTACAAGGAGATGGTTAAATAATTGGACATAATTGCATGGCAGGAGGATCTATCTCAACAACAACGTCCTTCAAATGTATGTAATCATTGAGTTTTTCTATTAGGTACAAATAATTAATTATACATTAAATATTAATTTTCAAATATTCTCTCACAGAAAAGAAGAGAAAATGGAACTCATTATGCACATAAAATTGGATGACAAGAAAGAAAAGGGTTGATAGCAAAGTTTGTGAGTAATTGTTATTTCTTTATAACAACTTAAGTGCTTTTTTTGTATATTTTACATTTTTTTACAACAACCATCATTGAATGTCTTCACACAGGTGCTAACATACAAAGAAGAACCATAAGAACAATTTATTGACATTGGGTTAATTAAGGGTTGTGAGTATATGTTGGCATATCAAAAAATTATCGAATTTTTAAGTATAATCTATGTTGTTTTACCTCCCACATTTTATAATTAATGAAACAAAAATAATACTTTATATTAAATATATGATTTATTATGGGGTATAAAACTTGTTGAAAACAATGGAACTAAGCCATCAGAAGAATTGTTGAAACAAGGCATGATGTTTGATTTTGAGCATATGTCTATGATTCATCAGTCACTTCTTTCTTTGGAGGTACGTCACTTTTCAATTTACACTCATGTATATTATTTATTTCAATTTTCATTATTCTCACCAATGTAGATAGACTCATTAGAATTTATTTTTATGTTTGTAGATGGAACTTCAAGAAGAAAAAAACAATAAAGACAATCAACCAAACATTCAACAAAATAATCCAAGGCATGGAAAGAGCTCAAGCACTAACAACAGTTCTAGTGAAGAATGATGACCAATATATTTTGATGTCAATGCAAGATGCAATTGTATTATTTTGAAATAATTGTCTATGAAAATCAGACATTTTTGTTTAATGTAATGGACATAGTGCCCCAATTGAAAGACAAGGGATTACTGATAAGTTTCCCATTTTGTATGACAAAGACTCTCTTATTCATTTAATAAAATATGTTTTAATTTATTCTATTGCGTTGTCCAATGTTACTGTGAAATGTTACATCATTGATTAAATACATGGATGACTAAATATCATAATGAAGAGATGTAAAATATGATGATGTAACAAATTAATCCAAACATCATATCCAAATTCACTAATCAAAATATAAGATATATGTAATTTTTTTTATAAATACCGGAATTAAAAAATAAAAATAATTGCACTATGATAGGTCGATGTTTCTCGGTGTATATTAATTATTAATTTCATCGGTGTGTTTAATATTAAAACTCATCGGTGTGTTTCATATGAAATTCACATCGGTGCTTTTATGTAATCAATTAGCATTGGTTTCAATATTAATTTAATACCACAAAATTATATTAAAAAATTGGCCTTCAGTGCATTAACCTTATACGAAGCACCGATGCTTATGTGTTGTTAATACACATCGATGCTATTGTGTTATTGATAAGCACTAGGGCTTGTTTTTTACTACAAAGAACCGATGCTTTTGATTTTTAATGCACCGAGGGTTTTTTCCTTATAATGCATCAATGAATATTATTTTATACAACATCAGTGCCTTCTTATTAATAATGCACCAGTGCGTTCTATGCAAAAATCTCCAATGCTTAATTAATTTTAAATCCCCCGGTGTGTTTTACTATTAAAGCCTCGGTTCTTATAAGACAAACACCCCGGTGCTTAAATATTTTACTTCCCCGGTGCTTGCATATTTTATTGCTCCAGTGCTTGACGTTAAGTTTACAACACCGATGTTGTAGGTGTATGTACGCACCAGTTCATGTGCCTTATACAAATGCACGGATTTGTAACATCCTCTAACACCTTCGGTCACCCATATTTTTTTATTTATAATCAACTTCCGTTATAGTATTCGCAAAAACATCTGCTAACGAAAACAAATGTTGTAGCGGAGGTTTTTTTGACAATTTTTGTCAATTTTGTAACACTAGAACCTCCGCTATAAGCTCCGCTAAAAGGCATTTTCCTTGTAGTGTTCATGGAAAATCTTACACTTGAAGGGCAGCTACTCATAACCCACTTGCTAAAGGTAAGTCCAATTACCCAGAGTGAGATTAATGGCCTCTAGGAGGCTCTTTTCTAGATCTACTTCAACAAAAATGTGGACAGAATCCTGCAAACCCTATTTTGGTTATACTCGATCTATATACTTCATGAGGTTGTTACCAATATTTCGAACAGTCTCATTATCCCATCAATGAAGGGTAAGAAAGGGTAGGCAGACCCAAACATGAACCATAGAGGGATACCATTTTCAGGGTTAAAGTTTGGGATCTAATAATTCAAATACATCCTTCTCAATCACTTGAAGTATGGAGCACTCCTAAATATCATATCCATATCAACCTTTCCTTCAAACAGGAAAGAAAAAAAAACCTTCCACAGAAAGAGTGAGAGATATTACCTTTTAGATGGGGTTTCTAGTTCTTATCCACCCATATCGCCATGGCCCAAGTGGAGGGCCATATTCCCATGAACTAACCGATCAGGTCATTCTCCATGAAATTTAGGAAAAGCGATCGAGAGCTAGATTGAACCGGAACAACACGATTTCATCTAATTTCTTTACGAAACATGAATGTGTGTGTCTGGTCAGATTGGGGAGGGATGCGACTAGGCAGGATAATGTGATGATATCAAAAGGAAGAAGGGGATGGGAGTAGGATCCTCCTCCAGGGGAGGCCATGGCGACTTCCAATAGGATGCACACAAGGTAGGGATTTAGGATTGTAGAGCTAATGCACCAAAATGGTGGTATTTATTTTTCTCTATCTTTTATTTTTTAATCAACTACGTTAATCTTTAAAAAATTAAACACCATTATTATTATAGAATATAATAATTTCTCTTACATTAATTTCTCTTATATAATTAAAATAAAAATTACAATGATCATAACAATTAATTAATATATAAAAAAATAAAAAAAATTAATTTAATATTTTATAATAATGACACATCTTTATATTGACTTTTCATTTCATTTTAAATTACAAATAATATATTGTATTCTAAATATTAATATATTAAATAAATTATATATATATATATATAAAAATATGTTTTAATTTATTCTATTGCATTGTCCAATGTCGTTGTGAAATATTACATGATTGATTAAATATATGGATGACTACATATTATAATGAAGAGATGAAAAATCTGATGATATAACAAATTAATCCAAATATCATATCCAAATTCAATAATCAAAATATAAGATATATGTAAATATTTTCATAAATAATGGAATAAAAAAATAACAATAATTTCACTATCACAGGTCGATGTCTCTCGGTGTATTTTAATTATTAATCTCATCGACGAGTTTATTATTAAAAATCACAGGTGAATTTCATATGAAATTTTCACCGATGATTTTATGTAATAAATTGTCAATGGTTTCAATATTAATTTAATACCACAACATTATATTAAAAATTTGTTCATCGGTGCGTTAATATTATATGACGCACCGATGTGTATGTGTTTTGATACACATTGGCACTATTTTGTTATTGATAAGCACCAGGGTTGGTTTGTTACTGAAAACCACTGGTGTTTTTTGGCTTTAATGCACCGGGGCATTTTTCCATGTAACACACTAGTGCATATTATTTGATATAGTATCAATGTCCTCTTATTAATAATGCATTGGTGCATTCTATGCAAAAATCCCCAATGTTTAATTATTTTTAACTATCTTGGTGCATTTTGATGGTAACGCCCTGGTACTTATATGAAAAATACCCCAGTGCTTATACGACACACTCCTTGGTGCTTAAATATTTTACTTTTTCACATTTTACAACCCCGATGCTTGAAGTTAAGTGTACAACACTGGTGTTGTATGTGTATGTACGCACCGGTGCTTGTGCCTTATAAAAACACACTGATTTGTAAACATCCTCTAACACCTCTGACCGTCCATATTTTTTTAGTTATAATCACCTTATGTTTTAGTATACACAAAAACATCTGTTATCGATAACCCATATTGTAGTAGAGGTTTTTTTGATAATTTTTGTCAATTTTGTAACACTAGAAACCTCCGCTATAACCTTCGCTAAAAGATATTTTCCTTGTAGTGACTTGTGGAGAACCCCACTATCAAAGAGATTGTCCTATCGAAAAGGTGAGAAATACTAGATCAGCAGGACAAATGACAGTAGGATATCTGGGCAAGGCCCATAGGATTCATGTAGCGGTGAATAACCACCAAGCTGAGCATCAATCTATAGTATTAGAGACTTCATGTATGATATCAAATAAACAATTTAGTATTTTGATAGATCTAGGATCTACTCATAGTTTTTTTCTAGTGCTTCTCTCAAAAGAATTAAGGTGAAGGAAGTCAAACAAGACAAGTTTATATATGTAGAATTGGCACTTGAATCCAAACAAAAAGTTAGAGGAAAGGTTAAGGATTGTAAACTTATTTTGGGTGATTTTGTCACAAGTATAAACCTTTTTGTCACAACCTTGGGATCCTATAACATTCTGATTGGAATGGATTGGTTAGAATCACACGACACAATACTTAACTGTAAGATGAAAATATTAAGCTTAATTGATGATTTGGGATAGAATAGAGTAATTATAGGGAAAAACCAAGGAGAATCTCTATGATTTATTACTTCCCTACAATTAAAGAAAAATATGTGCAAGGGATGTAAGTTGTATGCCATATTAGCTCTTAACAAAAAGGTTGATGCAGAAATATTGGAAGACTCTCCAGTAGTATCATAGTTTGCTGATGTTTTTGCTAAAGAACTATCAGGTTTATTGTCGAAAAGAGAATTTGAATTTACTATATATTTAAAACTTGGAACTGGACGAATTGTAAGAATTCCATATTAGAAGTCAACACCGGAATCACAAGAGTTAAATATGAAATTGAAAGAATTATTAGATTTGGGAATTACACATCCAAGTTTATCACCATGGGGTGCACCAATAATTTTTTTCATAAAGAAGGACGGATCGTAGAGGGTTTTCATTGACTTTAGTCAATTAAACAAAGCTACGACCAAGAATCGATACCCGTTACTGAGAATTGATGATTTATCTGATCAACTGAAGGGGGAGACAATGTTTTCAAATATGGATTTGAGATCAAGATATCACCAATTGTGAATAAAACAAGAAGACATTCCTAAAACATTGTTTGAAACAAGATTAACACATTATGAATTTATTGTACTATTGTTTGGATTGACAAATTTCCCTGGTGTATTCATGAGTTTAATGAATGGGGTATTATGTGAATATTTGGACAAGTCTGTACAAGTATTTATTGATGATATATTAATTTACTCTCAAATGAAAGAGGAGCACGACAGACATATGATATTAGTTTTACAGTGCTTAAGAGAAAACAAGTTGTATGGAAAGTTGTCGAAATGTTCTTTCTATCAGACATATATTCATTATTTTGGAAACATTATTTATTGTGAAGTTATCATTGTGGATCCAATGAAGGGAAATGCTATTGTGGAATGGCCAGCACCAAAAAACATGCAAGAAGTACGTATTTTTATGGGATTATTATGTTACTATAGACACTTCATTGAAGGATTTGCAAAAATAGCAAATCCAATTACAGAATTGAAAAAGAAGAATAAGAAATTTGTATGGTCAAATAAATGCGTTGAAGCATTTCATAAGCTTAAGGAATCATTAACAACATCACTGATATTAAAAATTTCAGACATGGACAAGGAATTCTTAGTATGCACGGATGCATCCAAGGAAGGATTGGGTGGAGTATTAATAGAAGAAGGTCGAGTTATCACATATATTTCTAGGAAAATAAGAATGCATAAACATAATTATGCAACACACAATTTGGAATTTTTAGTGATTGTTTATGCCTTACGAGTTTGTAGACACTACCTTATTGGATGAAAATTCGAGTTGAAAAATGATCATAGTGGATTGCAACACATTTTTACACAGAGTGACTTGAACGCACGAAAAAGATGTTGGTCATACTTTTAAGTGAGTCTTATTTTGAAATAATGTATATTAAAGGAACAATTAACAGAGTAGAAAATGCATTGAGTTTGAGATGACACATTTTCTCAGTAATATCCCTAAAGACGAATCTTTAAGAAAATATTTTAGCATTACAGATTGATGATGAATGATACAAGGAAGTAAAAGAAAATATTGGACAAGATACCATGATGGTACCTAGATATGAGGGTTATTCTTTGGATAGCGATAGACTATTAAGATATAATGGAAGAATTTATATACTACCAAATGACAAAATGAGAAATTTAATTTTGAACAAATTTAATAGAGCAATGTATATGGCTCATCCAAAAGTTAAAAAAAAAAGGAATATCTCAAACCATTGTCGTTTTGGAAGGGAATGAAAACTCATATAGTCTAACGTCCCCTCTGTTACGACTAGGAAAGAAAAGCACAATTTTTTATTTTTTTTGTAAGCATTAGGAAATTAACGTCAACAGATAATTCATAGCAGCGCATAATCTATGACATCATAAGTAAAAGAATTATAATATACTGATCATTGTAATCAATAATGATGCAATCAATACATCAAAATAAATGATAGTGACACATAAACATAAATAACGATGCAGCTCAACACATCACAATCAACTTGAAGCAATTTATAAACAATGATAAACTAGATATTGAATATTAAAATGACTACCCGCCCAACCTACCCTGCAAGTTTAGAACCTCCAGGACACATAAGCAACGCTCAAGCCCAGGATTCATCCTATTGATTTTGACCATTTAAGGTCTTAGGACTGGCGATTGTTCTGAGGAACAAGGGGGTGTCTAGATCCCACTAACACATTCAATTCAAAAACCAACTAGCTCAATCAATCAACATGATTATTGTTCATGGAGAAAGATAATTTAATTACTAAATCAATCATATAATGACAAAGGTTAAGGCACAATGTAATCAACTTTATCCTATTTTCATGGTGCAAAGAAAACATCTATTTTATTTTGAGGCACGCGATTAGTCAACTACTGAATTCAATAAAAATTCAACATTATTTTCAAGGTGTGCACATGATCTAAATACTGAATTAAAAATAAATCAACATCATTCCAATGAGTGCAATTAATCTAAGCACTTAAGAAATCATACATCAACATTTTTACAATGTGCATGAGTAATCTAAAGTGTAATCATTTAGGCGTCATCATTAGTCCATAGCGCAAGAAATCTAATTACTTAATCATCAACATAAACCACGGCACAAGGAAAATCAATCGCTCAATCATTTATTCATTAACATTTTTAGTGGCGCAAGAAGTAAACTACACACATGACCATCCATACATTGCTTGATATCATGGCACAAAATAATTATCAATCAAATTTTTCATGGTGCAAAAAGTAAATACACACATGACCATCCATACAAAACTTTTTTATCATGGCGCAAAATAATTATCAATTTAAATTTTTATGGCACAAAGGTAAAATACACACATGACCATCCATACATCGCTTTTATATCATGGCACAAGGTAATTATCAATTAATGTTTTTATGGCGCAAAAGTAAATTACACACATAAGTAATAATTTACAGGGAGGATACAAGGAATACAATTATAGGAGAAGACATTTTCTGTGAGAAGGGAGCATAGCTTTGATGTTCTAAAAAATAGTAATTAAGAAACAACCATCTAACATAATAAAGTGTGCATTGAAGTTACCGACTACCTTCCTTATATGAATAGAGAACTTGCACCACAACCCTCTCATGCACAAATAGAAGTCAAATAATGCAGGCCCTTGAGAATTCAAAATCTAAGTGGATAAATTCTTCACTCCAAGACATAGACAACAATGTTGAGATACATTATCAAAACACAAAGATAAACTAGTAAAAACGTAGAGGCATAACTTGCCAAAAATCCAGAGGTAATGCTGAATAAGTTGTTGGGAGAAAACGCAAAGGAAATGAAAATTCCTTGGTCAAAACACAGAGATAAAAGAGATAAAATTGTTGAGCATAGAAATAAATGAAGGTTTTTAATTCCAGTCTAAAACGTATAGGCATAATACAATCGCCCAGATGGTGGTATAGCAAAGGTAAGTTTACAATCACCCAGATGGTGAAATCATAGAGGTAATTTTACAATGTTGGGTAAACTTTTAAAAATGCAGAGGTTAAGGACGAAGAGGTTTTTACAAAAATGCATAGGTAAGTTTACAATCGCCCAGAGAGTGAAATCACAGAGGTAATTTACAATGTTGGGTGGATTTTTAAAAATGCAGTGGTAAGTTTACAATCACCTAGATGGTGAAATAATAGAGGTAAGTTTACAATGTTGGGAGAATTTGTCTTAAAACATAGAGGTTAAGGATGTAGAGGTTTAAAAATAACGCCGAGGTTAGAATGGTTTACAATGGTGGGAGAATTTTTAAAAATGCAGAGGTTAAGGGAGAGAAATCGATGAGCATTTGGTTTAATACGTAGAGTTTATAACTCCCAAAATGCAGAGAATCAATAAGGTAAAATGAAAGGTTTTTTTCCCCAACACACACGATGTCTTCACATGCCAAAACACATAGAATAACAGTTAAAAAAAAATTGTTCTTTTCCGAACACGTAGGGCATCCTTCCATGAAAAAAACACATAGGAATAAGGTAAAACACATGTGTTCTTTTCCCAATATGTAGGGCATCCTTCCATTCCAAAAATGCATAGGAAATGAGATAAAACATAGGTGTTCTTTTGAGTTTAAGCGTTGGGTGGTTTCCTTGATAAAAACGCAGAGAAACGAGTTTTTGGGAAATGACAAGCAATCAAATTTCTCAAGGAAATAAAAGCATAGGGTTCCAGACTTGGATACCCAAAGAATAGAATGAAAACAAAAATCGTATGTTGGGAAATCACATGAAAATCAAAATGTTCAAGGAAAACGGAAGGCGCAGAGTTGTTGGGTGAGATATAATGTACAAGTGCAAGAAAACTCTTATATAAAAACACAGATATTACCTCCAAATTGAAAAGGGAAAATGGTGAATGAGAAATCAAGATTTAGTTGGGTTAAAAAAAATTCAGACTCATTAGAATTTCCTTTCTACAATACATAATCATCAAGGAAGCTTGCCAATCCAATATCTAAAATCCATTACCACTCTCAACAATTCTAAAAAAACATATACAATAAAAACTTAATACATTGTAAAATCAAAATGAAAATATTGTGACCAATGAAGATAGGCTTGATGACGATCCTTGGTGACTGACATTCACTTCCTTCGTCCACTTGCTAACTGTTGAGACTTCACCGGTACTTCCCAGCCAACTTTAGGGGTACTCTTCTTCCCCCTTATCCCCCCAAGATGCAAAGGGGCCACACACACACACAACCTCAATTATTTTAGTTCCCATCTCACCTCACAAGGTAGAGCCACCACTCTCTCTCAAGTTGGGTATATCAACTCTCACAAGTGAAACCAGTCAGAATTTTTGCAGCATAACCTTACTCATAACCAGTCTCTCCTTTTACTCATCTTAGTCATTTATTTTATAGAATTTCCTTAGTGACACCTTTCCATTTGCACATTTAATTCACTTTTTAAATAATTAATTAGGAATTATTCCCCCCATACACTTGTCACCCTTTCCCTTAGTTGCACTAGAGGAATTATTCCCCCCATACACTTGTCACCCTTTCCCTTAGTTGCACTAGTAAATCCACAATTTATTTTTATTAAAATTTAATTTCCCTCACCCAACCTAAAAACGCTCCTAAAATCACTTTTAGTTGTCCCTTTATTCCCTTTATTTCAAATTAATTATTGGTGCCTTTCTAAAACTGAGTTGAGTTAAAATATGATTGTTCTCTAGTCAAACTAGTGTTAACTAGACTCTATATACCTTTCTATGATTACATATTCTTTTATTCTTTATTCCTTTCTTATTTTAAATTCTAATTTGGTATTTTCTGCACACATTTGTATTGTATTAATTCTTTAGATTTATTTCATCTCTCTTAATCTCTTAAATTGGTTTATCCTTTTTCCTATTTTATCAAATTTGTAATTTAGTTTTAGTAATCTCACTAAGCTTTAGACTTAGGCTTAAATTCAAAAAGACTTAGACTTTCATTTGGGGGTTTAAAATTAATAATTCCAATCCTTAATTAATTAATTAAATGCGACAATGTCTAAAGATTTTACAAGATGTAAAAATTCACTCAAGGTTTTCTAGGCCACCTAGGTTCATTGGCTCAAATTTTATTACATGACATGCCCTTCAAGATGCACTCCATGCTGCAAGGGTGCCACTTGCCTTTGATTCAAATTTTAATTACACGATGTGCCTTTCAATATGCACTCCATACTCCAAGGGTGCCTCTCACCTTTGACTGGTTTTGGTAGTTGTTCAACCCTTGGAGTCAATACTTGATTCATGTGACCTTGTGAGTGACTAAGAGATTCTAAGGAATAACAACCTTTCCTTATTGTGTTCCCCTTAGAAATATTTGTGATTGATTGTCTCAGTCTTCCCTCATGACATCGTGGACCTCTCAAACTAGGTAATCATTAACCTACAATTTGATCCATGACGGGAGTGCTAGTAGGCTATGTCAAGGATGTTGTCACACCTCTCCCTCAATATCTGATCTATGTGCATGGCCCGTTTACTCCTCATGTGAGTCAAATTAGAAATAAATTGTCATCCTCCATCCATCAACGAAAAACTGTCAATTATCCATAAACAACATCGTAATATAATCGATCGTATGTCACATATGGATAAATGAAATAATCAAACCAATAAAATCCACTCCCTGACTCAATTCGAAGTCCAAGGAGGTCGATTGATTCCATTGACATCCTCAATCTATCAAGTGTCCTGCACACTCAGGGGAAAATCGTTAATAGCATCTGCCAATACATGGATATCAAAAAAACATAAATCATAATCCATCAACATCATCATAAGAATCCATAAGCGAAAAAAACAACCATATACTAAAACCGGATCACTTGCATTCAAGTGTCCTCAAAGAATAGTCAATCACATGTGATCGCAAGAGTGGGATGTTACATACACCCCCTCTTGTTTTAAAATTCGTCTCGAAGTTGTACCGTATATAAAATGTAGTAAATAAAGCACCTGACAAGATTTACAAGTATAAATATGAAATAAATGTCGTAACTATTGGCGCATATCATATGTGTCCTCCCAGGTAGCTGAGTATGTACTATAATTGTCCCACTATACCTTGACCTGATCGATTGTTTGAAATTGTAGTTGTCGAATGCGATGCTCCAGAATCTGGATTGGCTCCACTGTGAGTGGACCCTCGTACAACACCTACAAGGAAGTCATATCAATCGCTTCTGTAGGATCACTAACATAATGTCTCAAAACAAATACATGAAAAAAATCATGCATATGCCTCAAAGAATCAGGAAAGCCTAGTCGATAAGCCACAGGCCCCTTCCTTTCCACTACTTCGAAGGGCCCCAAAAACCTAGGAGAGACTTTATCACCCTTTACAAACTTGATCGAACTCTTGTGTGGTTTCAACTACAAGAAAAATTGATCGCCAACTTCATAATCACAGTCAATGTGATGCCCATCAGCATAAATATTATGTCGATCTTGCGCTTCTTTAATCCTTTGTCTTATCGGTTTCATGTGTTCTTCCATTTCTTGAATTGATTTTGGTCCTACCAGGACTCTATCCTCAATTCAATCCCATCTTAATGACGATCGACATGGTTTCCCATAAATAAACTCAAATGCTTCTATATTAATGGTGCTTTGATAGTTGTTGTTGTACACAAACTCTACCAGTGGCAAGAACTCTTCCCACGCTTTTGTTGTTCCATCACGTACATACGCAACATATCTTCCATATTTTGGTTCATTCTTTCTATCATTCTATCTATCTCAGGGTGATATTTTGTGCTAAAGTTTAGTTGTGTTCCCAAGGCCTCTTGGAAACTAGTCCAAAATCATTTGGTAAACACTTATCCTCGATCAGATATGATCCTTTTAGGCATGCCATGCAGTCTCACAATCTCGCTGATAAAATTTATAGCTATGTATGGTTCCTAATATGTCATACGCACATGAATAACATGTGCACTCTTTTTAGAGTGTCAACTACCACGAAAATCGAGTGATGCCTCCTTTCCATCAATGGAAATCCCACAATAAAGTCCATCGAAATGACCTCCCATTTCAATTTCATTATAGTGTGTGGCTATATCAATCTTGTTGGATGTCTATGTTCAACCTTCACTTGCTGACATTCTAAACACCTCACGATGTAGCTAAATATGCCCACCTTCATTCATTTCTAGAAGAATAAGGGCTTAAGGTCTGCCCGCATCTTCGTGACTCCTAGATGAGCCATCTACACTACTTTATGAGCTTCATTGAAGATCAAATTTTTGAATTCATCGTTAGGTGGTACATAAATCCGGTTATTGTACCTCATCAATCCATCATTTTCCAATGCATATCCTTCAAACCTTGGTACCAACATGGTGTTTTGTTTGATATTTTCCTTAACCTCTTTATACTAGTCATTGTCACACTGTAAAGTTAGAATATTTTCTCAAAGATTCGCCTGAAGAGGTATCATCGAAAATATTTGTGGTCTTTGACTCAACACATATGCCACTCTGTTCACTATTCCTTTTATGTAAGTAATATCAAAATCGTATTCGCTAAGAATTTATGACCAACACCTTTGTCGCACGTTCAAGTCACTTTGCCTAAAAAGGTGTTGCAAACCATAGTGGTATATTTTTAGTTCAAATTTCCATCCAATCAGGTAGTGTCTACACACTCTCAGGGCATACATAATGGCCAATAACTCCAAATCATGTGTCGCATATTTCTCCTTGTGCTTTCTTAATTTCCTTCATATGTAAGAAATCACTCGATCGTATTGCATCAAGACTTCGCCTAAGCCTTCTTTGGATGCATTGATGCATACCAAGAATTCTTTTTCCATTTCGGGGACTTTTAGTATCCGTGTTGTCTTCAAAATCTCATTGAGCCTTTGAATTCCACACATTTCTCATTGCATACAAACTTTTTTTTTCTTCTGCAATTTCGTGATCGGATTTGATATCTTCGAAAAACCTTCGATGAACCATCGGTAATATCCTACTAAATCCATAAAGCTACATACTTATGGTATGTTTGTCGATGTAGTCCATTCCATAATAGCCTATTCCTTTGTTGGATCCACAGATATGCCTTCATCAGAGATAACATGCCTTAAGTAATGAATCATTGATTGATAAAAAGAGAATTTCGATAGTTTCTCGTATAATTTATGTTCTTGTAAACACTATAGTACCAAGCGCAAATTATCATTATGTTCTTCCATCATCTGAGTATATATCAATATGTCATCAATGAATACTTGAACAAACTTGTCCAAGTATTCACGAAACACCCCATTCATCATGCTCATGAATGCCCCTAGGGTGTTTGTCAGTCCAAATGGTAAAATGATAAACTTGTAATTCCCAAACCTCGTCTTGAATGAGATCTCAAGAATTTCATCCTCTTTGATCCCTAAGTGGTGATGTCTTGATCTCAATTCGATCTTCGAAAACACATTCGTGCTTTTCATTTGATCAAACAAATAATCTATTCTTGGCAACAGATATTGGTTCTTAATCATTTCCTTATTCAATTGACTGTAGTTAATACAGAGTCTCCACGACCCATCCTTCTTCGTATGAAAATAGAAGGCGCACCCAAAATTGACACACTTGGACGTATAATTCCTAAGGCTAATGAATCTTTAGTTGTGTTTTCAAGTCCTGTAACTCAGGGGTCGACATCCAATAAGGAGTTCTTTCTATCAGTTCAGCTCCAGGTTTTAATTCAGTGGTAAATTCAAGCTCTCTTTGGGGTGGTAAACCTGGTAAGTATTCTCAGAACAAGTTCACAAACTCTCGTACTACCAGAAGGTTTTCTAATCCTTCTATCATGCCCTTGTCGTTCAACAATAATATTGCATATAGTGTGCATCCTTTGCGCATGATATTCTGTAGCTGTACGAAATAAATGAACATTATGGAAACTATATAGTTTCTTCATATGATCACTTGTCTATGTCCCTCATCATCGGTCAAACTCAACTGTTTCGTCTTACAATTGAGTATCGCATAATGTGATTCCAACCAGTCCATATGGATCATGACTTAATAAGACCCTAATATCATGACGTATAGGATGGCCTTCTTTACAAAATATACCAAGTTAACGATACAATCTGTAACCCTTCCTCCAACCTTCTACTTGGCACCTGAATCCATTTCCATGTATCTAAACTCGTCCTGTTCGACTACCTTTACCTTAATTCTTTTCATCACTGCACTAGAAATAAAGCTCTTTGTAGCACCTGTATCTATCAAAATTATAAAATTTTGGCCGGTGATGGCACCTGACATCTCGAGCATAGTACACTGGTGCTCATCCTG
>CBVK0102956255.1:0-10368 GCA_900067695.1 Picea abies
AGAAATAAAACCCACCAAACTGGTTAAAGGCCAAGGTTTAACCAAGCTATTGGCTGAATCTAATTGTAAATCTTTAGGGGTTAACGTCATCCACACTTTCTCAAAAAGCCAACAGACTAAAGCATCTGGTAGCAGTCCTCAGGACATCCCTCCATTGGCAGAATGCGCCTGGTATAGAGATATCATATATTTTCTACAGGAGATGCAACCTCTAGATGGTATGGGAAGGAGTAAAGAAAGAGCTTTAAAGATCAAAGCGATCAGGTATTTTCTTTTTGACCAGGTCTTGTATTGGAAAGACTCTCTGGGTGTGTTTCTAATATATTTAGACCCACAAGAGGCCCAAAAAATTATATTGGATTTCCATGACAGCCTATGTGGGGGAGATCATTTCTGGAAAACCACCGCATACAAAATTCTCAGGGTCAGGTACTACTAGCCTACTCTATTCATCGATGTCTGTGTGAAAGTCAGATCTTGTATCAAATGCTGGAAGTTCTCTGGGAAGCAACAACTCAAGTCCCTTCCATTGAAACTTGTGCTAGCTTTAGGACCTTTCTAGCAGTGGGGCCTTGACTTCATTGGGGAAATTCATCTCGCTTCAAGCGGTCAGCAGAGGTGGATATTAACTGCAACAGATTACTTCACCAAGTGGATAGAGGCTATCCCCACAAGAAGAACTTCTCATCAGGTGATCATTGGTTTTCTAGAGGATATAATAGTAAGGTTTGGTTGCCCATAGAATCATCACTGACAATGCTGCATCCTTCAAGGCTGAACCATTGATCAAGTTTTATGAGCAATTCATAATTGCACTGATCCACTCTACCCCCTATTAACCCCAAGGAAATAGACTGGTAGAGTCCTATAAAAAAAAGCCTGATCAAGATCATCAAGAGATTGTTAGATGAAAACAAGAAAGAATTGGACTCAAAGCTCAAATCTTCTTTGTGGGCTGATAGAGTAGCAACAAAACAGTCCCTGGGAACCTCCCCGTTCCATCTTGTATATGGGACTGAAGTAGTTTTTCCTTCCCAGCTCGCCTTGTCTGTGGCTAAATTCTTCCAAGACTTCCAGGAAGAGCCCGATGACATGATCAAAAGGATTCATCAGCTAGTATAAGTGCATCATACTAGAGAGAAATTGATGGACAAAGTACATGACCGTCAACAAAAAATAAAGAAGGCCTTTGACAGGGAGAGCAGAAAAGAGGATTTCCAACTAGGAGATCTAGTACTCAAATGGGATTCCCCCAGATAGGACAAGGGAAAGCATGGTAAATTTGAAGCCCTTTGGATCAGACCCTTCAAGATTTCTGAGGCATTTCCCAATAATACTTACAAGTTGCAGGAACTGGAGGGTGAGGAAGTTTTTGTTGGCCCTATAAATGGGCACTTCTTGAAAACGTTCTTTGTTTAAAGCCGTAATCGACGTCCCACCATTGTAAATATCGTTTATATTTTATGTTTGTTTTGTTTTGTTTTCAGTAGGAGACTCCATAACCCAAATCAAGGCACTGGAGCTATGCATTCTTGGCAGCTCGCAAGGAGCATGCCATACCCTGTGGAGCCAAATGTTAGCAACTAATATTGTCATGTGCTGGTGAATTGTGGTTTTGGCCTAGGTCTGTGATTTTTGCCTGTATTTTCCCCTTTTTGCAGACCTGATCATAGTTTTCTCCTCCCAGCATATACTTTTCTTTGTTTGTCATCATCCTTTTGATTGACCGGTTTTCCTTGTCAAATTTTTCCTGTGAGATATTAACCCTGAGCTTTTTTGTTTTCCCTAAGGTCAATTATTTCTCTTTTTACCTCTGTCACTAAGCCTTCATGTTTCCCAAGTCCTATCCATGTCTTCCAAGTATTCATTGTTGCAGGCCGCAACACTGAAAGCGGTCTAGTATGGAAGTGAAAGAAAGCAAGCGCGGGAATCAGGAGTTCAAATGTTGTGAGATTATGCATCAAGGATCGTGAAATCCCGATTCGCAAAAGGAAAGATTTGGGTCATCCAATCATGAGGAGCTGAGGGTCATTGATCTAACATCGATAATTTAGGAGGATCGGGAATCAAGATTTCAGGGTTCTCTTCGACAAGTGCATCCATAGCCCGAAACCTCGAAACGCGAAATACTGATTTCGCAATTTCACGAATCGGAGGTTTCACAGGAAGTAGGTCTGGAAAGGGAGCTAGCGCTCATCACATAGTTGGCATTTCATATTTTCAGGGAAGGGATTGTGGCCATCCATTTTGAAGCGAGATTGATCGTCAATCTCAACAGTTGTTTTGCAATTTTGGGCATCGTGATATTAAAGCCAAGATGGAGTGAAAGCTCCCGAGAAGCGTAGCCCTGAAATATCACATGGGATAAGCACAAGGTCATGACCCGCAGTCTCATGGGTCGATGGGAAGGAGTTGTGCGAAAGACTAGAGAGCCCGAGTTGGTTATGGAAAAGAGATTTGTGTGGCCTCGAGGTGCCATGATTGACTAGAGGGGATTGTGAGTTCGCCTGGAATGTTCATGGGAATCAGGCCTTGTCCTGATCCCAATAAAATCAGTTAATGAAACTGAAGAAGGTGGTTGAAACCTGGTTTCAACCATAAATAGAAAGCATGAAGGGACGGTCATGGTGGATGGATGATATCCCAGAGCTCCTCTGAAAATGGGTTTCCTGCAAAGCCCATACCGGATTAAATTTGCATCTGACAGAAGGCAACATGGAAAATCTGACAGAAGAAGAAGAAACATGAATCTTTGCATGCAGTAGTCAGATTGCATCCCTAGGGGACGTTAGCAGTTCTGGGTATATATACTTAGTTTTTATATTTTGTAAAAGGGGGGATGGTAGAGAAAGGATCCCAAATTGTAAATTTTTAATGAACACTCTGGTTCTCTGGTATGTATCTATATCTGAGATTTAGTGTTTAATGTAAGTCAACTTCTCTTCATTTATTTGTAGCAACTGTGTTAAAACACTCGGGCATCGGTGAACCAGTCGAGGGTATTTACGTTTCTGTGATGTATGTTTGATCACAGTAACATCGCCACCAGTTTTAATCAGCTTCTCATGTTTCATTTTCCCTCTGATGCTGAGAGCTCGAGCATGGATGTTCCAGTCGATATGTTGTGACCACTTTGCAATGTATAATTGATCGTAGAGTCATTATAATGTTTTTAGTTCTCTGAAGTTGTGAATTCGAGAAGATCTTGAGTTGAATCTCTTCCCCCTACTCAACACTATACTACAAATTACTGACTAAATTTAGACCAATACCTCACCTATTTGCGCATACCAACCCAATTTTCTGAGCTAAACGATACTTTCTTGAGACTGTACCTATTTGACCCCCTTTTATTACCAACCTGTGACATAAAATTTTGATGGGTATCATGCTTACCTTTGCCAAAATCCAGGGGTGACTTCTGGTGCTAATAGGATGCATGGTATTTTGAAAGAAAATCTAAGGATTCAATATGAAACTAGTGGAACAGTTCGCACTCAAGTTCGATAAATTCCGCGCGGTAATTGTAGGTGTCACTTTCCAGGTGATAGAGGAAAATCTGTCAGCCACAAAAGATAACCCTTTGTGTGGTGAAAGGTGGTTTAAAGGCATTCCCTTGGATGCGTGGTGATACGAAGATTTCATCAAGCAAGACAGTTTAAGTGGGAAAGTTGAAACAGGCATTCCAAGTATATATTTGCAGGAGCCCTTTCAGAAACTCCTCGGAGTAATTCAATAATATTTCACCTGTGAGGGAAGGTTTGACAAAATAAATTCACATCACATCATATTGTTGATTAATTTCATAGGAAGGAGACCGTTAAATATGCCCTTCTTCTTGCACCAAAGCCTCCGAGAAATGGCAGACAACATCTAAGCTGAAGCAAACCAGCCAAAGAAGAAACTTTCTCACGTCTCGTTGATTAAGTTACTGATAGTTGAGGAATTGAGATGATTGGGGAACAACTGGGATTCATTTCTACTTGCAGCGGTCATCCCTAAGGATCTAAAAGGATATTTCCATCTACCCGTAGAAAAGGCGACATCTCATCATGCAGAGGCATAAATAGAAAGAGTCACAGAAGAAGGAAGGTCATTGGAAATCCTATCCCCCCAACAGTCGATACTCCAGAGAAGGGGCAGGCTAAGGAAGAACAAAGTAACTAGGATGGACCAAGCCCCTAGCAAGCCACGTGCAAAGTCAACTTCCAAAGAGTTACTCATGCATGCCATTTAGCTAGAACCTGTCGAAGGTCCAAGTTGAGAAAGTTGTGGCAGAAGGAGAAGGGAAGACACTGAAGGAACATATATTCGTGAACCTTCATAGCTACTGAAGAAATCACAACTTGCCATTGCTGAGCTATACTAGGAAAATAGGGAGCTGAGACAACAGTTAGCTACAAAGAGCCTTGAAGCATCAACATCAATGGGTCGAGAGGGAAACGTAACTTCGCTCAAGAGAAAGGTCGGGGAAGTGTAAGATAAAATCATCCAGCTACACGAAGCAAAGAGGACATTAGAAGAAAGAAACACAAAGCACTTCGAGGAATGTAGACCGACCATGGAGAACGTTTGCATGGCACTGGCCAGCATGCAGAAGAACCTTAAAGGGAATTTGGTTCTGCAAAGGCAAGTGATGAATCTGAAGAGGTGCAACTGGTCTCTCAAGAGAAAGTTGCAGGTATCAAAAATGTAGACAAGACTAGAAGCATGATTAACCAACTCCATTTTTGCCTTCTCATATGTGGCGCGGATTTTTGTCTCCCTGCATCTTGTTTCCTACCGGGAATTAGGGAATCTGACAGATACCCACGTGGAAAACATACAATGCACAATGATGGAATCCCATCTATTTCAAAGGATAGGTGTACATTGGACATGCAAAAATTTGAAGAGAAGCATGGTCCCCTAGCTGGGGTCATCATTTTTGGAAACACCTGCGACAATCTACAGTCATCTGCCACATGCACGCACCAGCAAATGATTGCACGCCAGAAATCAAGGCCATTAAAATGGGTGGTAGGAGTATGACAAAGTAATTGATCGTCCAGATACCCTTTCAAAGAAAATCATTGACACGTCACTCTCTAATGATGAGATATTGTTGAAGATCGAACCGTCATGGAAAAGATGAGCGGTTATGGTGCGACCGAGTACAGTCAGTTCTATTTTTAGTAAAGTTCCATGCTAAGAGTCATCTAGCAGAGAGTAGTCAGAACCTAATTTCTAGGGATAGTAGTTAGGAAGAAAGGTAGCCCGAGCGACACAACCTTTCCTATATATTCCATATTTCCAATGTAATACAGGTTGGTTGGCAAAACAATGTAGTTAGTGACTATTGAATGTATCTTTTGATCCGATTGAAACTTAATGAAAAGGTCCTGAAACTTTGACGAAAAGATTCTAATGGTAGTAGTTTGATGTATTGTATTCTCTCTTTGCATATGTTCTTTCCTGTGTTCTTTATATTCATATCTATATTTTTTGTCTAAATCGGAACGTGATTTTGTTCTTTATATTCATATCTATATTTTTTGTCTAAATCGGAACGTGATTTCGAATCTAGAATTCATCATGCAGTGCTCTAGGTTCGTGCCATTTAGATGAACTGTGATTCTTCTAAGCAAACTTTGAATTCACCCCCAACGGTGCTTTGAGTTGCTTCATGTGTTTTTCTCTCGCCACACACAACAATTTTTAACTAAAATATTGTTACTCATTTAGCCTTTATCCTCTAAAGTTCAATTATTAAGTCCTTTTTTTCTATCGCTTTCTTAAATCGACTCCATAGCTCAAGGTCTTTCCTTCTTTCTCCAATAGAACCAAAAAATATTATTTAAAGGTGTTAAATCTAGCCGATAGTTTAAAGCCATATCATGTACAGAGACGAAGTCTCTAAAGAGATCCCTCTCCAGGTCTGAAAGGCTAGTTTTGGGCCTCAAAGTTGGTTCATAGGTTGCCTATGTCATTTTTTTTCTCAACCAAATGAAGTTTACAGAGTGCTAACATTCCGGCGTTGTTGTCAAGGATAGAATTGAGTAAATTTTCCCTGGGAGAACGATTAAAGCTATTGTTTTGACCCCTGATGGTAACAATGGGGAAAACATCTATATTGGTTGAAACCTTTACCCTGGTGACTCTAGTGAAAGGCACCAGTACCACGTAGTAGTTCCATTCAGAAACCATGGATCCAAAGACCATTTATACTAGAGCCAATCCTAACCCGAACACTGTAGAGCCCGTGTATGATCCCGGGCTACTTGTGCACAGGGTAAGGGAGTAGACGCAAGACCCGTTCTATTACCTATACATAAATATGTTATTTCCCAAAGATGGGGCTCAAATAAGTGACGACCTCCACTTTGACACCCTGTTTAAACAAACTTTGTTCAGGTCTAAATTAGAAACCAACTTGGACCATATAGTCTTCGACAAGAAAAGGTTTTGATCTCTAATACCAAACAAAATCGTGCAAGATGCAAAACCTGCTCATAACATCCCCTAAATCCTGAACCCCCTAGATAAATAACCACCAGATTCGCCCCCCTTTTCCTACTAGCCCAACTGGATGATTTTCCCCAGAACTACAGCTAGATGATCAAGCTATATGAAACTGAAGGAAACGTATCTTCCCAAAAGCACTTGGAATGGTTCAATGATTTCGTTGATCTAGAAGAGATGGACCATGCAGACGTGAAGATGATGTTGTTCACATAGATTCTTTTGGGGGAGGTTAGAAAGTGGTTCAAGGCCCTCCCAACAACAAGCATTCTAGACTTTTCCACATTTGAAACATCTTTCATTGCTATGATGGGAGACAAAAAGAATCATTTGCGGCTGCTGATGCAGTACAGAAATATGAAGAGAGCGATGGAGGATATGGTGCAAGAGTTCTCAACCTGTTTCATGAGGTTTTACAATTCAATTCCCGCAGAAGTCTAGCCACCTCTTAGGGTTACGTAGCTTCGATACGCCAACTACTTTGACAATGATTTCTCCTTGTCATTGAGGGAGAGAAGGTATGAAAATTTATACGCCATGATGAGCGATGCAATCGAATTCGATGTAAACCTGATGGCGTTAGGAAAGATAAAACAAAGATTCAAAAGAGGCAGGAAGAAACCCCAAGGGGATGCACAACCATCGACCTCTCAACCCTTAGAGGATAAGTTCGACTTGATGATGAAGATAGTGGAGAATATTATGGAAATAATGTCTGTGGGAAACAAACCCACCACCTAAGAACAACATGACCCCCAGCCCAAGAATCAGAACCCTAGAAGAGGTCTGGTCCTGCAGATCAGGCATAGGGAACAGAGACACCAGGGCGACCAGAAAATAAGGCCACTGTTCCAAAACAATTACGTAGATGAATATTTTGATCATATGTTCCAAGATCAAATGAATTGTTGTGACGACAAAGACACACACATGTTATTGACAAAGGGAGAACATGATCAATACATGAGCGAAAATGACGATATTATGTTGGAGACAGATGACACCATGTCTTGGGAGATAAAGGAATTTAGGAAGGGTTATCATAATGCCATCATGCAATTCTAAAAGAAATACAACCTCGGGAGAAAAAAGGCGTCTACAGAACCTCAATAGACAAATCCCATAAGGAAACCTTCAGTGGATACCCCTTCCACAAGATGATTGAAGCAAGACAACCCTGTTGGCATGTTTACAGGAAGAGTGTGCTTGTCATTGATGGCAAGATCAGAGTGTGCATCGATGGAAAAATAGGAACAACATAATCTCAGGTGAAGAAGAAAACAGTATGAAAAGATCAAAGCTCAGGAGAGAGAGAGTGTTCTAAGATGCGCAGATGAGATCCCATACATAAAAGCTTGCATAAGGATCAATTGTCATGGCTCGTAGAAGGATCAAAGATAATCTCATGTGAAGAAGCATCACCAATCCTGAATACCTGATGACTGTTAGATCAGTGTCCAATTCCCAGTGGGAGTGCAGAGGATACGTACAGATATAATCCGTTGGATCTAAGCATCGAGCATCAACAGTCGTTGGATATAGAAATAAATTAAAGAAGGTTAAGCCTTTGATGAGCGTAGGAGAGAAGACTTGTCAAAGTCCTAAAGTAAATAGGGACTATCCATCATCAATACTGATAGGTGGCACATGATCCTCAACTTCGGAGAAAATCACTTCGAGGATTTTTCAGTTTGAGACATGAAAAACCCGAAGTCCGGAGAGCCGGAGAGCCAGAGTAAACGACAGTCGTCAAATCATTTTGAAGTGGAAGGGCATGATAAGCTAGCAAAGACACATCACAGAAAGATTGAGTCATCTATCTTTGTTCATGATTGAATGAATAACAGTCACTTCGGATATAAAGATGCGAGGAGGTTACACTCCAGAAAGTTTGAAATTTGAATTCCTCGGAATGTGAAGTTTCGTCAGCCATCAGATCAATTTCGAGTGGAAGAATAGGATAAGCTAGAAAATTTTCATCGCAAAAATATCGAGCCATCGATCCAAGATCCTGATCAAACGAACAACATTCACTTCGGATATAAATATGCGATGGATTTACACTCAGAAAATTTTGATATTTGAAATCCCCGGAAAGAGAAGTTTCATCAATCGTCGGATATGGAGATTAGACAATGACTGTTAGATCAGGTAAATCTACATCATCAGATTATGTCAGCAAATATCATCCTCAAAGACATGTGGTAGACCATGTCAGCAAGGATAGGTGGCAGACTACGTCAGCAAGGACATGTGGCAGTTGCTCGAGTTGTGACACATCATCGAGTAATGCAAGAGTTCCGTCACTTCGAAAGTTTTTCTTCGAGAGTTTTACCACTAGTACTTGACCAAAGACCCAAAGTCCCGAATGTTGAAGACCTGAAGTGGATACGAGTCGTTTGATCTAAAGATCACTTCAGGTGTATTCTCGATCATTGATCGTGTAGCAAGATACGTGTCAACGGATCGTGAACTCCAGGCCAAACTTCTTCGGGAAAACGTGAAGGAGAAAGGTTTGAGATTGCTGAAGGTCGAAGTCTCAGAGTGGAGGATAGTCGTTGGATTAAAGAGGACATGTGTCAGTATATTTTCATCTTTGGGAAAAAATGAAGGAGAAGAGTTTGAGATTGTCATAGTGTCGAAGTCCCAAAGTGAACAAAGACCATTGATTCGAGGAGGACATGTGGCAGGAATCTGTGGACTCTAGCTAAAAGTGTTCTGAGAAAGCGGAGGTTGAGAATTGAAATATCTGAAGTTCAGAGACCTAAAGGATATATCGACCATTGATCCGAGGGGGATGTGCGTCATTGGATCATGGACGCCAGGTGAAATGATCTCGGATCAAGCAGAGTTTGAGAATCGAAACTCCCGAAGCCAAAAAGGAGAAATCGATCTCGTCCGTTGGTTTGGAGGGACACGTGTCATCTGATCGTTGAGACTAAGGATCACGCGTGGATAAAGGAAAGAAGGTAGAACCATCATTTGAAGAGGAAATATGTCAGCATATCTTCCATTCTGGAAGATATCCAGTCAGCAACAATAGGGTTTGAGAGTTGAAACTCTCGAAGCCCATATCATGAAGGAAACCTCAGTCATTGATGGAGGAAGGAGAGATCTGGTCTGTGGAATCGAGAGGAAAGATATGAAATGTCCATTCAAGAGCACCGTCAAGATCATGAGATTGATGGTCGTTCTCCATTGCAGGGCCAGAACATGCTCGGGCCTTAATTTTTCATAAGCAGGCCACAATCAAAACCATAGTTTTGTATAAAGGATGCATGGAGGCTCGTGGTGAATTTCAGGGAAAAAATCATTTTGGTATAAACTACCTTTGGAAGCGCCCACAACCACTTGGTCACATGAAGCTCATAGCCCAAGGTCATATCATGAAATGGAGCCAGTACTCACTAGACAGAAATCGGGAAGTGCCTTTTGAATAACTGTTTGGTCAACGATGGTGGTCACGCGAAGGAAGGGGCTAGAATCTGAAGAAGCCATAGTTGAATGGATGTAACTGATAAAGAAGATGAAGAGTCTCAACTTCTAGAGAAGCTAAGGAATCTTAGCATAATGGCCACTGATGATGAACGCACAGGGAACATAACCGCCAGAGAAGATGAAGAGTTGCCATGATGATCAGGAGATGAATTGATGTGAGAAAAGCATGCATAATAGAGAAATGAAATGATTTCTATGAGCTATGAAAGCATGAGGAGGAGATGCAGTGAACAACCTGTAGGGAATAATAGTGATCCAGTGAAAGGAATGCAAAGGTATTGTGCATGAATGTTGCATAAGGTGCACAGAGAGTATAAAAATGCAGAACAGAGAATAGATGGGTGTTGTTGTTGAGAGTGACTCATGCGA
>CBVK0102956318.1:0-13832 GCA_900067695.1 Picea abies
AAGTGCTTATCCCATGATCTTCCATTTTCATGGTTTAAATTTTAAATTTAGTCTTCAATTTTTTAGTTTTGGAGGTTGTAAAGTGGGAAAAGGGGTGTATGTGGGATATAGTTCACTGGGCTGCATATACGACCCCATGTACGTTGGAAAATAAAAGCCTTCTCATGTATATCGAGCCCTATATGCGACTGTTGAAATTGTATCCCGCGTACAACTCCGTGGACATGGTTTAAGAAGAATGATTAAAAAAATGATGTTTCCTTTGCATGATGGTGATTGAATGGAGAGAAAGAGAGCAGGAGGATGTATATGCTAGAGTAGAAAGATATCTGAGGGCCCAACAAGCATTGAAAAGATGTGGGATCTATAAATTTTGGGCCATAAAAGGAATGAGGGAAAAATCAAGTTTTATCCAAATGTTGATAAGATATTGGGATTCCTAAATGAAGGCCTTCTATCTTGATGGGAAACCATTGAGAATTGAGGTGGATGATATTTATTAATTCATTACAGGTTTGTCTCACCGAGGTGAGATGGTAAATCTCAAGGCCCAAGCGGCTGGAGGTGGGATGACTATAGAAGAGTACATCTCCACCTACTGCGTTGCAGATACATAAAAAGTGGGGAGCCAAATCCCTATTATGGAAATTGAGAACATGAGCCTGAAGATTATCATCCTAGTGCTCACACAGATATCATGATTGGCCTCATTACATCAGTCATTAAGGTCACTTATGTTTTATGCTATGGAGTGTTTGAGACCTACAATTTATGATTGGAGTACCTCGCTATTGGCCAACATGAAAATCCAACTTATGGACCGCAAACTTGGGAGGATGAGGAACTTTGGGTTTTCCTCCATTTTGTGTATTTTTTTCTTCGAGAGAGTTCCAAACCTTAGTCCCAGAGTGGAAATTCTTCTACATGGTCTATGCAATCCAGCCATGACTCGGTGGACCGAGGTGATGATGTGGTTGGGAGGTGGTAGGGTGCCAACCCCCTACAATGATGAGTTCTTTCACTAGTGGAAACAACAAATAATTTCCATTTATGAATATCCCTATGAGGGAATCAACTAACATGGGATCACGATATGCCATTACCACTAGGATCCACCTTTGCAGATATTTGTAAGAATTCTAATTTTTGTATATTTCATTTTTTTTTGTGTTTTTTTATTTGATAAATGCAAATATTTTTGGCATGGTATCATATACTAATGCTTATATTCCTTATACAGATGTGGGACTAGGACACCTGGATGGATACCCATAACATCGATGTAGGGGCAGAGGGGAGGAGATGGCAAGTGGAGATGCAGAGTGAGTGCTTCAGAACATGCAGGGAAAACTATCACATTTGATGCAGAGGAATCCTATGGTACAGGTCAAGGATCTGTTTGAGGCTATGCAGAGGCATGTTGTAGGTATACCCCATGTGTGGGTGAGACTCTTTCGACATCTCATGAATGCTGTAGTGTGCTATCATGACACACACCTGAGACCGCAGGATTAGATGCCATGGTCATTTGATGTACCAGTTGTATATACATTTTGAGGCTACACGCCTAATTTTGTACTATGATACCATATTTTTTGGACTTGATGAATCAAATACAATAAATTTTGGTCTTCGGTTTTAATTATGTATCTTACAATAGATGAATCTATGAATGTGTGTTCCCTTTTCTTAGTTATGTAACAAATTCCAATCTAAAACATAATTAGCATATGCATTAGATATTTAATTAGAATTTCTAGGGACATGATTATAAGTAATGAAATCAAAATATTGTTCCAAAATTCGTACCCAAAGGAATCGTCGAAGTAACGTAGGATCCCTAACCCAATACCTGCCGTTCAATTGAAACACAACTAACTGGGAATATATGAGAGCCTCTAAATATTGAATAACATGTGAAACAACATCGTACAATAGCTCAAAAACGATGCTATACTCGACCACATTGTTTGTTGATGGATCCAAACAAATGCCTCTTGAGGACACCACTTGTCTGTCGGGTGAATATATAACCCAAGCGACAAAAGCTACGTTTCGAGTATGATGACTGAGACCATTCACAAATCCTAAGAACACCAATGATTTGGTTGACATATTCCAACCAAGGGGAAACTCAATAAGCAATCTGGTGACACAAAAGGACCAGAGAAAACTATATACACTAAAGTACAATAGTATACAAAGCTCATGCTTTAGTTGGAGGGTCAAAGAATAATACTTCTTGAGATAGAGCCCATTTTTGGGCTCCTTCAACATGTTCCCTTCATAATATTCTAATTCACAGGCTCCTTTTTCTAGGACACGTCTCACTATATAAGGACCATGCCACATGGGGTTGACATTTCCGGCCCCTAGCAGTTATTTATCCTGGTCATAAAGAAGGACCAAGTCACCCTCAACGTGCTGCTAGGGAAAAATATATTTATCATATTGTACCTTAACACGATGCTTATTCACCTCGATGGATAGAGTGGCATGTTGACGCTTCTCATTGAGTTTCTATAAGTGTACAAGGCATTCTTCGAGATCAGTCGTGTCATGTAGGAGCTTAATTGCTAACTTAAGAGAAGGGATATCACATTCAATGGGAAGGACCAACTCCACTCCATGAGTTAACTGGAACAATGAAAAACCTATGGAAGTATTTATTGCGGTTCGGTATGCCCATAGAGTAGGGTAAAACATCACGTTCTAGTTAGATTTATTATGCTTGACAGTTTTTTGTAAAATGTATTTGAGAGATTTATTCACAACCTCCACTTGGTCATTTTCCTGGGGATAATAGGACGACGAATGATCTTGCTTGAAACCCAGTTTTGATGCAAATTCTATCATCATCGTGTTCTAGAAGTGAATTCCATGGTTAGTGATGATCTCCTTTAGAATTCCAAACCGAGCTATAATCTGATTGAATACAAAATGTGCTGCAATCTCACCTTCGGATTTAACTGTAGGCATGGCCTCAACCCACTTGGTAAAATAATCCATGACCACAATAATATGATGGTGCCCCCCAGCTGAGGCTAGGTTGCAATACATGAAATCCATCCCCCACTTGGTGAAGGGACAAACGATAATGACTAGGTGTAAAGGGGTAGGGTGCAAGCATGTATTATGAGCGAACACCTGGCAAGGGTGTCACTTATTGACTGCCTATATGCAATCTTTAAAAATTGACAGCCAAAAGTAACCGACTCGCAATATATTTTGGGCTGTCGCAAACCCAGATAAATGACCACCACATGCTCCACTGCGACAATCATTAAGTATGACTTCAAATTCTTCGTGATTCAAACAATGATGCAAAAAAGAATCCACCCCTTGATGATACAAAGTGTCACCGATAATGAGGTAGTTTTTGGCTTGATGGCTTATACGTCGTCGATCATCTCTCGAAAGATGTTGGGGAAGATATAGAGTCTGAATATATATTAAAATATTTCCATACTAGGGGTCTAAAGACGAGATAAGGAAAATGTTCTCATCAAAAAATGAGTCATCATAAAACGTATCCTCATCCTGCCTAGGGAAATATGACATTAATTTGGCAAAGACTAGCGATTTCTTAAATTTTGCAGAGACAAAATCGAGATCAAATTCTTGCAAAATCACAATCCATTTATTGTATTTCCCCCCTATGATACGCCTTGTAAGTACATATTGAAATAGATTGATATCAACAACCACGGTAGTCTCGCAGAGTAAGATATAGTGACGTAATTTCTGAACCGCATACATGGCTGCTAAGACTATCTTCTCTACGTGAGAGTACTTAAGTTCAAGACCAATTAGATTTCAGCTAAGGTAATAGATAACGTGCTCATGGGGCTCATCATCTTCGTGAACAAGAACCATACCAATCATCCCTTCGGATGCGGCAATATAAAGCAGGAAATCTCTACTGTAGTTCGAATGCTTCAATAGAGGTGGTGATACCAGGGATTTCTTAAGAGCATCAAAGGACTCCTGGGTTCGCTCATCCCATATGAACGGAGTATCCTTTTTCAAGAGACGCATGAAACCCTTAGTTATATAGGCATAGTTAGCTACGAAACGACGTAGGAAGTTAGCCTTCCCTTGTAAACCTTGAAGCTGTCGAATATTGCACGTGGGAGGCAATTGAAGTATTGCCTCAACCTTCATGGGGTCCACCATGATCCCATGCTCAGAAACTATGAATCCTAAAAGGCGGTCGGACCTAACGCAAAAGATGCATTTGTGAGGGTTCAACTGAATGTGATAGTAGCGACATCTTTCAAATACTAGTCGAAGGTGAGTCGGATGATCAACCCTCTTGCGAGAGTGAGCAGTGAGATCGTCTAGATAGGCTTCGACTATATGCTTAAGGTCATGAAACGCGAAGGTCATAACACGTTGAAAAGTTGCTCCGATGTTTTTAAGGCCGAAAGGCATCTTCCAGTACACAACTGTACCCCAAGGACAAATGAACGCCGTCTTATGTTGATCCTCAGGTTTAATTTGAATTTGATTATAACCTAAAAATCCGTCCATAAAAGAAATGACCTTGCTTCCCGCACACTCATCAATAATCTGATCAATAAATGGAGTGGGGAAGTTATCTTTAGGACAGGCTTTATTCATGTCCCTAAAATCCATACATACACGGATGGTTCCCTGCTTCTTATCTACGGGAACGGGATTGGATACCCATTCGGTCATGGGAACCGGGTAGATGAAGCCAACGTTAAGTAGCTTCTCCACCTCTGCCTTAATAGCGGGGGCCTTCCTAGGAAATCAAAATATTGTTCCAAAATTCGTACCCAAAGGAATCGTCGAAGTAATGTAGGATCCCTAACCCAATACCTGCCATTCAATTGAAACACAACTAACTGGGAATATAGGAGAGCCTCTAAATATCGAATAACATGTGAAACGACATCGTGCAATAACTCAATAACGATGCTATACTCGACCACATTGTTTGTTGATGGATCCAAACAAATGCCTCTTGAGGACACCAGTTGTCTGTCGGGTGAATATACAACCCAAGCGACAAAAGCTACGTTTCGAGTATGATGACTGAGACCATTCACAAATCCTAACAACACCAATGATTTCGTTGACATCTTCCAACCAAGGGGAAACTTAATAAGTAATCTGGTGACACAAAAGGACCAGAGAAAACTATATACACTAAAGTACAATAGTATACAAAGCTCATGCTTTAGATGGAGGGTTAAAGAATAATACTTCTTGAGATAGAGCCCATTTTTGGGCTCCTTCAACATGTTTCCTTCATAATATTCTAATTCATAGGCTCCTTTTTCTAGGACACATGGGGTCGACATTTCTGGCCCCTAGCTCTCCCCTGTAAACCATGAATTTGTTGAATACTATGCGGGGGAGGAAATTGAAGTATTGCCTCTACCTTCATGGGGTCCACCATGATCCCTTGCTCAGAAACTATGAATCCCAGCAGGCAGCCTGATCTAATGCAGAAGATGCATTTATGAGGGTTTAACCGAATATGGTAATAGTGACATCTTTCAAACACAAGCCAAAGATTAGTCAGATGATCCACTCTCTTGTGAGAGTGAGCAATGAGGTCATCCAAATAAACCTCAAATACATGTTTGAGGTCAGGAAAACAAAGTTCATATCCCACTGAAAAGTTTCTCCAACGTTTTCAAGGCTGAAAGGAATTTTCCAATATGCAAACGTACCCCAAGGAAATATAAACTCTATCTTATGTTGATCCTTAAGTTTAATTTGGATCTGATTGTAACCTGAAAATTTGTCCATATAAGAAAAGATTTCACTCCTGACACACTCATTAATAATATGATCTATAAATGGTGTAGGGAAATTATCTTTAGGACAATATTTATTCAGGTATATGAAATCCATACACACACGGATGGTTCCTTGCTTCTTATCTATAGGAACATGGTTGGATTCTCATTCAGTCAAGGGAACCGAGTAGATGAAGCCAATGTTAAGTAACTTCTCCACCTCTACCTTAATGGTAGGGTCCCTCATGTGATTCACGACTCTAAGTTGTTGTTGAACCAAATTAGCATTCAGATAACTCTTGATTTCATGTTTAGCAATACTAGGGTCGATCCTTGACATTTCTTCAGATGACCAAGAAGATACATCTCAGAATTCCTTGAATAGATCCATGTAAGTCTGAATTTCTTCAAGTCAATAGTCTGCATTGATATAAATGTTCTCAACCTTGCCAGGGGTTCAAGATATGTTGATCAAAATGGTAGGAGATATATTCTCCATGTTCCCTTTGGAATATATGTCATATTTATCTAACGAGACCACAGTATGGCCAACAATATTTCTCATGGAGAACCTGAAATCATCTTGCTCGATCTTATCAAGCTTTGGGAGAAAGTAAGATCTATGGTGAAGGTCCTCCCAAGGCCTATCAGGACCAATAATGGCCTCTAATATTGCTTCATCCGAAGGAAAAGTACCTTCGAGGAAATCATGTGAACTAGACAATCCTACAAGCCATATGGGCTCTAGAATAGGATCCATCTCTTCCATCTATGAAGGGGGAAAATTGAGGTCTGAAGTGGCTTCTTGGATAGCCTGATATGTGATCTCAGCTGTAGATAATGAAATTTCCATTATAATGTGTGATTAACCTTCATAATATGTATTCGGAGAAGGTAAAGTCCATGGGTCATCGAAATATGAAGTGAGAAATAAGACAAGCCTCAATGACAATTATGATTCACTGGAAATGGCGTTAATGTACAAGATTGGTGCCGAGAAATTAAAGGTTCCCGTCAAACAAGGACACATTCGTTCTCAGTTTCATTTTGAGAATTATCGACAATGGGAACTGAGGGTCCCATTGATGCAGAGGAGCTAGAGCATGAGAAAGATAACTCGTCGATCATCACAATCTAGCCTTCATGAGGAAAGCATAAAATATGAAATACCGATGACACAACAACTGACATAGTTTAAATATAATTACTCCCCAATAAGAGATTGTAATCAAGGGATGCATCAACGACTTGGAATTCAATCTCCACGGTTTTACCACCTAATCGGACCCAAAAAGTGGGGAGGATACCATGGGGTCTGAACGAATGGCCATCAAATGCGGTCAACATAGTCATGGACTGAGAAATCTGTGGAGAGCCAAGGAATTTCCAAAAAGATAGAGACATCATATATGTCGAAGCACCTTCATCCATGATGGTACACTTAATAGTTATATCCATACATTCTACATGAATATGAAAAGACACATGGCAAGGTAAGAAAGTTTGAACATCTATGATATCAAACTTGATAACTTTCAATCTACTTGAATCAAGATCTCCCAATGCAGATAACAAGGAAATATTCTATGTTGGGCTTGTCTAGAGTACCTCGAAAGCTGAAATCATACACGATTTTTGACCCAAATCTTTGACAATTGAGTAGTTTTGGGTGGCTCTAACATTGGGATTATGAGTAGAGCGCTTAATAAATCCTTTCAGAATGTGAGGTGGAAGGTCAGGCTTATCGATCTGCCAAGGTGTTTTCAGGCGGGGAGGATCTATACCCAAAGTAAGTTGTTGAGGACCATAATAACGAGTCCTAGTTGCTACACTAACCTCAGATTAGAGCATATTGACACATTGATGGCCACCATCATGTGCTAGGGGACTTTGAGGATCTATACCCAAAGTAAGTTGTTGAGGACCATAATAACGAGTCCTAGTTGCTACACTAACCTCAGATTAGAGCATATTGACACATTGATGGCCACCATCATGTGCTAGGGGACTTTGACCTCCATCTGATGCATTTTTTAGTGTTTGAGGATCCCGAGTCCATATTCAGATTATGTGGAAATGAATTAGTTAACACAATAGGATACTGGGATATAAGCCTGGAGGGTTCCTCTATCTTGGGGAAAATATGGGTAAGGCAATCCTCTTTACACAACTTACACAAAAAATTCACCTTCCTCTTTTCTTTCTTTCCCTCACCAACATTGTTACCATGTTTATCATTATTCTGGTTGTCCTTGCTCTTATTATTATTGTTATTCCCACCCTTACAATTATTATTCCTACCTTTACTCTTATTCCCTTCAGGCTGCTGGTTACCATTTGGGTCCGTTGACTACACAAAATGTACATTCGACGATTGGGTGGAGGAGGACAAAGCTGTAGCTTGTCCTGTTGAATATTGGTTAAGAGACAAATTTTGCATCTGATTTTTCACCTGGTCTGTAGACTTGGCATTTGTCAAGCCTATAATGCCATCATCATGGGGCCCATGATTCTTTATTGTATTGTTATTCGACCTTGGTGCATTAGGAATAATCTCATAGAGAATCCCAGACTGAGCGTATATACGATCTAACTGTTGGATTTAAAAATGGCCTCTTCCTCGGTCATTACTACGGATGTGGAAACATCCTTCAAAATGTACGACAATAGGGACTTGAGAAACCACTCCAACAAAAAATCTAATGGAATGGTAGCTTTAATCAATCAATTTATTCGACTCCACTCTTGAATGTGATCTAAGATATGGGTGGCTTTGTCCTGCTGAAAAGTTGCTAAAATATCGGTATCAACGTCGTAATGAAATGACGATTGAAAGTGGTTTAGAAAAACCAAGACCAACTCATTGAAAGTTTGGTATGTGCCCCCTAACAACTCGGTGTACCATTTCACAACAACCCCTATAAAGGTGCATTGAAATAGTCTTAAGTGAATAGAATCATCATTAAAAGAATTAGACGAGCACCATAGATGAAAAGCAGTGACGTGATCGCGTGAATCTTCACCATTCTTACCCTCAATTTTTTGAATGTATGAGGGAAGCTTGGTGTCAACAGGGGGCCATGCTAGATCATGAAACACAGGTTCGTTCATTGATTTTGACAGGTCTTGAAAATTTAGCATGGCCAGTAAAGGGAGCCTTGGTTGCGATGTATGAGACCATGCTCCTAAGAAATACTATTTTGGAGAGACTGTAGGCAGAGGAGGGTTTTGGTAGACACCATGGCCCTTCCCGGTAGGATAATATCCTACTCCTACTTGATTCATAAAATTATGTAGAGGAATCATCATTGATGGGGACGCTTGTGAAGAAAAAGCAATATGACACATATTCCTAATATGAGGATATACATTTCCCCTTGACGAAGGAACTTTGTGTGGGGGGTTTCTTATATTATAAAATTGATGCCACCTTGGTGTGACACCAAAGGTTTGATGAGGGTTTTCCATAGCAAAATAATTTGTAGGCACATTCATTGCGGAAGAAGGATAAATGAAAAAATTATATGAAATAGAACCACCGCTCATTTTTCCATTCCATCCTTGAAAACCATAACTAGGATTGGGTGTGGAGGAAGTAGTATTAAACCCCCCTACCGAAGGAAATGTCTGAGGGATATGACCCCCACCAAATTGGAAAGGATTGTAAGGAGGCGATGTGCCCCCTGATCCAAAACTAGTATTAACATTAGATGATGGAACAGAGGATGACATGTGTAGAGTCATATTGGGAATACCAAAGGAAAAGGGATTAGAGACCAAAGGAAAAGGGATTAGAGACCAAAGGCATCGACTGAGTATTATAATTAGGCATCAAAGTCGAAAAGGTGTTAGGGGAAGTAAAGATCGATGTTGGAAGAGTCATATTGCTCAGAAATATATAAGGACCCATCCCCATGGAAAGAGATGAGCTCATGGAGAGAGTTGTAGGAATCCAGGTAACTGCTGATGAGGGAGTCACAGGGATTCTAGTAACCATAACAATGGTAGGAGTTGAATGGCTTCTTGATCCACCCAGACATGAAGCAATACTCATATCTAAATTAGTGCTTATGATGGGATGGTTGTGAGCCTGAGCAATGGAGATGTATGTACCACAACTATTAAATTTACGCCTTTTAGGAGGCAACTTCGGTATCATACCAAACCATGGTAACTGATTCAAAATATGATGAGACTGGTGGGGAAGTTGGTCTCATTCCACGATGACTCAAAACTCATGACACAATACAAAATCCTAAGGCCAACTAATGTACAAAGAGAATGCTCCTAAATAAAGCTAGGGACAATGCACACAAACATGATAGGATGGATGAAAGGGATCTCCTGAGATAAAGAAGGTATGCCTCTCCTAGGAGGGGATGAGACTCCTGAAAAATAGAGTGGAGGTAACCAAATTAGTTATAAGGACCCTTGTGGGATTCACAGTGCAATCAGTCAAATTCATCTGGAGAGAAAATCCTCCTTAAAGTCTATGTGTTGTCCAATCCCTATTTGACTCAGGGTACTTGCAGAATAACCCCTGCAAGCAACCTATGTGGATACCTAGGTCAGGAAACTAAGGTCACCATGATATAACCAATGCTTGGGCAAGAAGTTTCAGGTTAGGTCCACCATATGGGTAGGGTATAAAATCCCAAAGCCTCAAAAACATTGCCTCTCATAAAGGTAAAGGTGCAGTGAAACCCTCAGATACAAATAGAACCTTAGAAATATCTCTGACGCTAGGAATTTATTAGAGGGATATCTCTGCAACCAACTTCGGGTGACTTCATGCTTAACTTCGGTGTTAGTGGAGACTCCCAAGGACACTAATTATACAATGGGTTTCACCACTCCCTAGATAGATACCTATGTTGAATTTTGTAGCATTGGATAAATTAACTCACAAAATCCTATTCTAAGGCCCTAAATCCTAAACTTGTTTTTGTACCCTAAAAAATAAAATCATTTCAAATCAATTTTAATTATTTAGCGTGAATTTTAGTGGCTTCTTCTTACTCAAGAGGTGTGGTCATGAAACTAATGGTGTGATGACTCATTCTTCTTACTCAAGAGGTGTGGTCATGAAACTAATGGTGTGATGACTCATCATCTGAAAGAAGCACATGTAAACACATTGCTAAGTACTAGTCTTGTTAAACAATATAATGATATGCTTATAAATGCCATATATAAGATGAAATCTCTTCAATTTTAATGATAATGCAATCTTTCCTAAGATATCAAGACTAATGAAATATAAAAAAAAGTGCAAATGATTCAAGTAAAATTCAAAAACAATTTTTTTTTTTGTATTTTCAATATAAGGAAATGAAAGTGAAAAGACTAAATAAACAACCTCTCGGACAAACCTTACTGCAAACACATCAAGAAAAGCTGAGCATGACACTAAGAATCTACTACTCAGACCAATATGAAAGGAATAAATATGAGAAAAAGTACAAGACACTAGTTTTCTAAAAAATTCAACTGTAATACAACTCCCTATCACTCTGTAGACACTCAACAGACATGACAGAGACCCAAGAAGACTCAACAACACTCAAAACTCACCCAACAATCACCGCATTGAGAAAAAAGGCTTAGAAAAAGGTGTACATCACTGTTTAGGGAACAACAATGTATGTTGGCACCCTACACATTGGCAACACACGTATGTACTAGGGAACAACAATGTATGTTGGCACCCTACACATTGGCAACACACGTATGTACGCGATTGTCAAGGGAAAACCCGCATATTCCAATAAAGACACTGACTGGGTAAGGACCAAGCCAAGAAAATCATATGTAAGGAAATGTAGAGGTTGTTAAGAAACATGCAACACAAAAAATCATACAAACAGAGAGTAATCAAAGAGAAAAATCACCAACTAACCCAAAAAGAGAGGAAATCCCCAGTGGAGTTGCCAATTCTATTATGATGAAAAACTCTCTATGACTTGGGGTAAGACCAAAATAGATAGAATGACACCCATAAATCAACTCTAATCTCAAGTATGCTAGATAAATGGAAAATGACACCCATAAATCAACTCTAATCTCAAGTATGCTAGATAAATGGAAATTCCAACAAAAGAAAGGATAAGAGCCTACTTCTTCCAAATATTTGTAGGAGACGACTGTAAAGCTCACGATTCAATGCTTGATACCTGCAACTTGTCCTCAACATTCAAGAAACACAAGAATATGAAAATATATGAACTATTAGCATATAAACTAGCATATTCCATCAATATGTATGACAAATTTACACATGGAAAATAATACAAATATTTGTAACATATAATTGGACGAGAAAAGAGTATTTCCATTAATATAATTAGTAGAAGTACATAGGAGACAACTTCCTATAGTGACACTTGACAGAACTAAGAAACTAAGTCCCTCCACCTGGGCCTTCACCACTTCAATCCTCCACAAGTAAATCTCATAAGTTATAGGAGTAATTGGGTTCCTCCATAGAATAGGAAGAGCTTGGGGGATGAACACAAGAGAATTTCATACTTAAAGGACAAAGGGATGTAGACTCAATATGAGTCAAAATTTATCCAGAGTTTATTTTCTCTCCACTTTTTCTCTCTTCATAAAGGATTGTATATGGCTCAATTTATAGCCTTCAAATGGAAATGAAGGGTCTAATAAGAGCATTTCAAACATATGAAATTCCACAGGGTATTGATCTTGTGACTTGGCATGGAAAACCAAAACTATTTTTTAATTTTGAGCATAAAACCTGATGTATGCGGTCTATAATGGAGCAACCTATGCATACGTAGGTTGTCTGACTGTAGCCCACATATATTCACAAAAAAATGAATTTTTGATCTTGTATTGAGAAAAATAGGGGATTTGAGTTTATAGAGGGAAAGTGAAGGCCACCAAAGCATGATGCATAGAGTGTGGAGAAAATTACTATAACAATACTGAGAGGGGGGATGAATCTGTATGAGAACTTTTTACCACTTTCAATCATGATATAAAACTTTAACTTTATCAACAATATATCATTTATGATTTCATTCAATATATCATGAGATAATAACCATAAGTAATACAATTCAACAATATCACATTAGAGACATAGTACACTAGAATTTACATGGAAACCCAAATGGGAGAAAAACACAAAATGATTTCTTTTATATATCAAGAGTACATTGATAGGAAGCACCAACTTCCAAATTTTGTAGCACCAACTGGAAGGAGGCTCCAAACCCCTATTTATAGGCTCCAACCTAAAGGAAGCTACAACTCCCTGAAGTTTACATCTACGACTGGAAGGAGACTACAACTCCATGATTTATAGGCTCCAACCTGAAGGAAGCTCCAACTCCTTTTGTTCTCCAACTCCAACCAGAAGGAGGATACGATCCCATGATTTACAGGATCCAACCTGAAGGAAGCTCCAACTCCTTGTTTTCTCCATCACCAACTGTAAAGAGGCTACAACCTCATTTCCTTTCCCTGTCCAACTGCCCTAAAATATAAGTGTAGACTTAAACTATCACTACCACTAATCAACATGTAACTGCCACTGTCATTGATAAATCAACCAATCACTTTCACTCTATGACATCAACTTGTGTTCGATGATAAACCAATCATCCAACCTGTCACTGTGTCTATCACTTTCACTAATATATCATCATCAACCAACTATAACCATATCCACTCACATGGATACCAAAACCATCATGCATCAACCATGTACCAAAACCTATACGATACAATGCATCAACACTTGTACCATATCATGCATCCACCATTTACCACAACCTCAAACCATGTGCCTCAATCACGTGCCAACATCTATAAACCATTTACCAAGAGATGCACCTCAAACATGTGCCATATCACTCATGATATTCCTCAATCATGCCACACACTATGTACCATAAGATATCATCAATGATGCACCTCAACTAAGTACCATAATATGTGCCTCAATAATGTGATAACATCACCATGACATATACCAAACTGGATACCAATATAGCCAATATATACTTCTAACAATGTATCATATCATCACAA
>CBVK0102956319.1:0-10224 GCA_900067695.1 Picea abies
ATATCATGTACCATCATCATCAAGACATGCCTCAAGCATGTACCATAAAAATAACCCTCAATAACACATGTAAATAATACCTTTGATCCTGTATCATACCTGATGCACAAAATTAAAGACCTGCAGCTCTTCCTCAACTTCAACAACAAGAGAATAACATCTTCATCAAACTTTACCTCAATCTTGAGAGACTAGTTTTGGATTAGTCACAAACCCTAACTTTCAACAAGCATAAATCCATACCTATAATGAATGAAGTTCTAAAATTTTAACCACAGATATTATGATATCTTTTTTCCATCTCCTCAAACTTTTATGGTCTGAAACCTGGTATAACAAAATTTATAGTGAAAATGGAAGACCTTGCTTAATTCTAGCCTATTTTGGAGAGTGAACTTGTATAGCATGACACACGCTCAATATTTTATATATGATTATGAAACACTCCTAAAAGATGTTGTGGATTTTTATAATTCCATTGAAATTGGTCTCACAACATTTGTATCCTCTATGAATAAGTTATGACTATTTTACCCAGAACACCTGTTTGAGACTAGTTTAAGGACTAGTTAAAAACCCTATCTTCCACAGAGTGTATATCCAAAAGTACAATGATCCAGAAGCTTAAATTTTTACCATAGGTATCTTGCTATGTATTCTTAACCTTCTCTAAGTTTCAATATCTGAATAAGTCTATAAAAAATGTTATAGCGAAAATGGTATAATGACCTTTAAATAGCATACCTTAGAACACATCATCACAATACTTCATCTTCCCTTGGAATTTTGCCATATTCCCTCTGAAATTCTCCTCAGATATCCTTAGTTACCTCAGATAAAAATCACTTGAGTTAATATAACAAATGAACTCCTAGGTGCCTTATTTATACTATATATGACACCCTCTTTCTAGGGCTGACTTGACCCAAATAAAATTCAATTTATTTTTTAATGATTATTCCAATGAGGCTGACTTTACCAAAAACATACTTAATATTTATTTTAATATTTATTGCAATGGGATCATCTTGTAACTTCTTGTTTGCAACAACTTTTCTTCTTTTAATTAATTTGGGGTCGACTTGTCACTTCTTGCTACAACTATTTAGGGCTTCTTAACCATACTTTGGGTCTTCCATCTTCAAGAGGGAATATCTCCTCAACCGTGAGGAACCACGTGATGTACCACATACCATTGAAAATGATAAGAAAAGGACTATCAATGTACGAGTGTGTTACCTACATTTACATTGTCTTGCATATCCTTATTCCTATTTTTTTTTGGGTTTCATAACCACACCTCTGGGGATTCTTGTAGACTTATTCAAATGCACCCATCACATCTGTTGACATTAATGAAAACCAATTATGTTGACATCAATTCCAACCATCTATCCAACAACATCAATGACAACCAACTATCCAAAAATCTCCCCTTTTGGCATTGATGGAAACACTCATACTCCAACAATCATACTCCACCTGTGACAAATGCTCCTGATCTTTCTCTCCTCATGTTTCTCTCCCCATTTTACATCAATGGAAAAGGGTATCACCCTTTGGGTCTTCTCCCCCTGTCTTCACTTTTATGATATTTCTCTTTCATCCTCTTTTAAATCATAGGAAAAATGGTTACTCCCCCTATTGATATGTCTCCCCCTATATTCATGCTACTAATCTAGTTTCTCTCTTTGACAATTTTTCTTCCCTTGACTTCTTTGCAAGATTCCGTGTAGATCAATGTGTGGAATTCCTTTGCTTGCTTCCTTTGCTCTCTTTTGGTGCTTCTTGTCCATTGGTTCTTTCTATTGCAATTCACTGACATATATGAAAAGCATTAAAAAATTACTTGACTTCAAATATTCATGGCTTGTCAAATTCACCTAAATGACCATACTTTTCAACAATTTTCCTTTGACTGTATGAATTTTGTTGACGATTTGTCTTCCCTAGTTCTATTGTTCCTTTCACTACTTGCCTTCCTGTAACTAACTAATTCCACCAGTCAATATGCTTCCATCCACTGTTATGCAACTTTTTGGATTCATGTCTTCTGTACTTGCCAAGTGCCTCATGAATTCATCTATGTCCATATGTCATAAAACTATCCATGATTCTGCTACTCAACTGCATACAATGCTGACCCATCTGGTACAACTGATCACAACATATTCCTTGCTACTCAATATGTCTACTCAGAATGAAACAATTTTTACCCTTCCTGAATACATATGTGGAATCCTCTATAAAATCCTAAACCTATTCTTGAGAAGTGTGCCAATGATATAATTCATAAATGTCAGTTGATACTTGCATGGGAATGTGTTCCAGAAGCTCCTCCTCAAACAAATTGTCACAAGAAATTCTGCACTTCTGTCATAAAACCATTCTGAAACTTTCCCAAAATCTGAAAACACTTTAGACTGTTCGAAAGATAGTTCTCTGATCTTTAGAGATACTGCTTAGAATCCCTCTCTTCAACATTCATATTTACTGAGAGACTCCAAGTCGGATGGCTCTTAAAAATGCCCACTCTGACACATAGTAATATTCCTCTTCGTCTATGGATTCATCATCTTCCTGAGTTCTGACTTGCATTCTACCATCTTTCTTTTTATCCTCTTCCTAATTTATGACATCTTTTTCATCTTCATCCTCTTTATATATTTTGACAGCTTCCTCTTTTCCCGTGGTTTCATCATGACCGTGTGCTGGTGGAAATCTCATGAGTACGATCTCTAGGACTTGGTCTTCATTCATTTTCTCTTCTTGTTTTTCATTTTTTCTCCAAACCTTCCTGTATCTGACATCAATGTTTTCCTTAATGGGAGGTTCTATCATGCTTCTTCAATTTCGAGCTATGTGACCATAATTTCAAAATTTTTAACATTCAATATTGGAGAGAGCCACATAAACATATCTTGTTTAAACATTTCTTCCATATGCTCTGCAATTGGCAACTTTATATCCAATGTTAGTACATGTAAAACAATGACCCAAAAATAAATTTTGATATCTGGGAGTGAATGATCTTCTTTGTGGTGTAGTCCTTCTAAATTCCTACCTTGGCTGATCACAATATTCTCTTTGGTTGTTTCCTTCACAATGATTGAAGCTTCCTTGGTTCCAAAATGTAGAGGGTCTTATGTACTCATTCCTCTCCGACTCTTGCTTACCATGATTCCTTCCTTTGAGAATTTCTGCATAACTCTTTTGTTCTATTTCTTTCATCATGGAGCTTGAACTTTCCTCAAAATGAGCATTCTTGTATCCTAGTCTAGATTTGTCACTGTATGGCCTTTGACTGTTGAGAATGTTTTCTAACACTTGAGAGATTTTCAAGTTTTTGCTCAGTTTGTTGACTTCAACTCTCAATGTCATGACTTCCTTTTCAAGCTTCTCACATTCTTTTTCTTTCTTTATCATCTGGATCTGCATTACTTCTTCCTTTCTCTTTCCTTCTTCAAGTTGGGTTTTTAAGGAGATGATTTCCTCTTTGAATGGTTTGTTTTTTTTCCTTTCTTTCTTCATCTCAGTTAAAGAACTAATTAATTCTACCTCAAGATTCACTCCACCTTATTCTTCCTCACTTTTAGGATTTATTTTCTTAGCTTCTGTAGCCATAAAGAGTACTCTTTCTGAATCACTATCATCTTCATCAGATGAGGAATTGTCTTCTCTTGAGTAGAGATTTTTCTTGAAGGCTTTCCTTTTATCTCCTTTATTGTTTCCCTTTTGATATTTTTTTTCTTTCTTGGGATATTATTCTTCATCACTATCTGAATTCCTAGCATAAACACACTTATTTGCAAAATGACCAATTTGATCACAATTAAAACATTTTAAAGGAAACATACCTTTGTACTTTCTGGTTCCTCTGTTCAAATTTATTACAAAGTTGGCTATTTCTTCATCTTCGTCTGAATCATTGCTGCAGCTACAATTTGGATTTGACTCGGGATTTTTCTTCTTGGATTCTTTGAAATATTTTTATTTCTTGGATGGATTTTCTTGTTCTGTTCTCATTTCATAGGCTGTAAATATTTCATGTAGCTCATCCATGCTTAGAGTACCAAGATCTTCTCTTTCTTATAGGGCTAAAATCTTAGGATCAAACCTCACTGGAAGAGACCTTAGTATATTATGAACAATCATAGATTCTTCAACTTCTTCTCCAAATCCTTTAATCACATTCACTTTTTCACCAACTCATAAAAATGAAGATGCAATTTCTTCATATTACTTTATTTTCAATTGTTCAAATTGACCTCTATAAGTCTGAAGCTTGGCCACCTTGACTTTGACATCTCATTCTTAAAAATTTTGAAGTTTGTCCCAAATATCCTTTGCAGATTCACAATGCATAACCTTGACATATACTGAACCAACCAAACCATTCATGATATCATTTTTGTCCCTTGAATTGTTTTGACTAAGTTTCTTTCCATCATTATCTGTTGGTGGAGTGGCAGGCTCTTTGTATCCATCTACTATTGATTTCCAAATAGTAAACCCCTGTGCTTGTACATAATTTTTCATTCTTATGCTCCAGAAGGAATAATGTTTTCAATCAAAATGTGGTATTCCATTCTTATATGAATTGGTGCTCTCCATGATCTACCTTCCAGTGGTTATACTATTTCTTGAAGGAGCTAGCTCTAATACCAATTGTTGGAATATTGAGAGGGGTGGGGGTGAATCAATATGAACACTTTTTACCACTTTCAATCACAATATATAAAATTCAACTTTATCAATAGTATATCATTTAGGATTGCGTTCAATATATCATGAGCATATAACCATAAGAATTACAATTCAACAATATCACATCAGATATACACAATACACTAGAATTTACGTGGAAACCCAAATGGGAGAAAACCACAAAACTCTTTCTTATATATCAAGAATACATTCATAGGAAGTACCAACTTCCAAATTCTCTAGAACAAACTAGAAGGAGGATCCAACCCCATATTTACAAGATACAACCTGAAGGAAGCTACAAATCTATGAATTCTCCAGCTATGATTGGAAGGAGGATACAACCCCCTGATTTATAGGCACCAACCTAAAGGAAGATTGAAATCCATGTGTTCTCTAGCTGCAACTGGAGGGAGGCTACGATCCCCTGATTTACAAACTCTAACTTGAAGGAAGCTCCAACTCCCTCAGTTCTCTGGCACCAACTGGAAGGAGGCTACAACCCCCTTTCCTTTCCCCGTCCAATCGCCCTGAAATATATGTGTAGACTCAAACTGTCACTACCACTGATCAAACTATAACTTCCACTATTACTGTTATATCAACCAATCACCCTCACTTTGTCACATCAACCTGTGCATGATGATCAACCAATCATCCAACCTATCATTATCCCTATCACCATCACTATCACTGTCACTACCACTGATATATCATCATCAACCAACTATAACCAGATCCATTCACGCGTATACCAAAACCATCACCATACCATGTACAAAAACCTATACCATAGCATGCATCAACCATGTACCAAAAAATGTACCATACCATGCATCCACTATGTACCACTAGGGATTATTTTAGGGGCTAAATTTCGCTCATGGGATAATTTTCCATGGTTTTTCTAAAAAAGAGATTCTCTATTTTAAAAATGATTCGCCCAAATTCTATAGGATACAATTATTTTACCTTAAAATCGTCAAAATTTTATAAAAACTATATAAAATCCTTAGAAATTTGGATATTTTTACAAAACTATCACCAAACATTTATTGTTGGCATATGAAGGATTAGTAAGATTCGCCAAGGTTTCTACATTTTAAAATAAATTTCCATCCTTAATCATCCCTGTGTACCACAACCTCAAACCACGTGTGTCAAGCATGTGCCAACATCCATAAACCATGTATGTAGAAGTATATCTTGGCTATCTTGGTATTTGATTTGGTATATGTCATGGTGGTGGTATCACATGATTTAGGAACATCTTATGGTACTTATTTTTAACTACAAGGAAGAAAACAAGAATTCTAAGTATTCGATGTTCCTAAGAAGTTTCGAGGTTGCTCTCCAAATTCCTAGCTAAGTGTTCCAAAGAGATTGCCATTTATTGTATATTAATAGGCCTGAGAGAAGTAGTACCAACTTTGGAAGCTTCCTTGACTTCCTCTTGACCATTTTATAGTGGGGATTTTGGATTTTGTGCCACTTCAAATTTAGATGAAAGATTTTCTAGTTGCAACCAATGAGACTCTTCAACGGGGATGGGTGCCTTGTTTCTAGGATGAGTTGATTGCTTAGTAACATTCAGATTTTGAAGCACATGTATCATGAAAAAGTTCCACTGGAAGAAGATGGAATGGGTCATTTCACATCACGCTCCTTTTGGAACTAATTGCATATCACTTCCTGATATCCAACACAAGTTTGTACAAACTCTTCAAAGTTAATCCCCAACTATCAAGAAGAAATAAAGATGGGGAATCACTGCCTATTAATAGGGTGTTCTCACCAATATCTAATGAAGAGATGAACCATCAGGGATAACAAAAAGGAGCCATTCCTTTAACCTTCATTATCCCACCTTGGTTGATCAGAATAGGAAGTGGGCATTGATTACCCAACACGTGGATTAGTTCAAACATCATCTAGGGAGGGAGAAGATAATTCTCATTGCCCTATCTTTGTGCGAGTGGATTGAAATGATGATTTTCATTTGTTTCCTTGATTTCATCATTTGAGAGAGATGATGTGACTTAAGGGATTGGAGGCTCATGATTTGATTTTCTTAAATATACCCCTCCTCACTCAGGTTGATATCAGTGGCCACCCACCTATTCAATTGGCTCAAAACAAAATTTTCCACCTTGATAGTTTTTCTATGGTTTTTCGGGTCCTAAACTTCCATGGTCATTTTGAGGCCCTAAATGAAGTTTTCTTGGTGTGGCAGGGCCTAGCATGTAGTTGAAGGCAGATGTTGAGCTAGAATAAATGATTACTTTTCGACTATACCTTCCCGACGGTATACTGAGCGCCCCAAACAGAGATCATATGCAGAATTTATGCCCTCGGGAAGTTTATGTATCAACTATGCCCATCGAGGCCAGCGAACCTTTTGGCATTTCATCTTCTAGGGTTAGGGTTTTGGATGTTTAGGGTTTTCTCATGAATTCTTTATGTTAAAAGGGCATTTTGAACCTCATTGTAAACATCTTCTTGCGATTGCACATAGCCATCACATATGTTCTTAGAGATAATATACCACCCTTCTAGCGAGTTTGATTCACTCTACATTTTATAGTTCTTGTACATTTTTTTCATTATATAAATTGTGTATTACTGTAGCTTTGTGTTTTTTTTGTATTTTAGTGTTTCATTTTGTTCCCTCATAAATCCGGATGAATGGTGCCTTGTTTCTAGGATGAGATGATTGTTGAGTAACATTCATATTCTAAAATGCATGTATCATGAACAAGCACCACTAGAAGCAACTGGAGTGGGTTGTTTCACATCTCCCTCCTTCTAGATATACCTACAAATGGCTTCTTGAGCTCCAACACAAGTTTGTGCAAACTCTTCAAAGCCAAACCCCAACTATCAAGAAGAAATGAAGACAGGGAATCACTTCCTATCAAAATGATGTTTTCATTGATCTCTAATGATGATTCGAACCATCTTGGATAACAACTGAGATCCATGCCTTTAACCTTCATTATCCCACCTTGGCTGATCAAAACAGGAAATGGGCATTGATCACCTAGCGTGGGGACTAATTCTAAGAGCATTAGAAGGAGGGAGAAGATCATGGTCATTTTCTCGTCTTTGTGTGAGTGGCTTATAATGATGATTTCCATTTGTTTCCTTGATTTCGTCATTTGAGAGAGATGATGTGACTTAAGGGATTGGAGGCTCATAAGTTGATGTTCTTAAAAATACCCCTCCTCACTCTTTTAACCATGACAATATTGGCCCTTTTATCTGCCTCTCTATTGAGATCACAAAGAACATGGAACTGAGTGATTTACATGAATTTATTGAAGAAAAAACTTTTCCATTTGCAATATTGGTGATAACTGAAAAATTCAAGGAGAGGGATCCCCCTCTCATGTGTTGGATAATGAGATGTAAGTCGCCCAGAATGATCATTTATGTAATCTTCATTTCTATCACTATTTTGAGGCCCATTAACAATGCATATGCTTCTACTTGATTATTTGTCATTGTTCCTAGTTTCCATTCATATAACTGTGCTAACTTCCTCCTAGGGTCATAAATGACCCCTCCTACAACTACCTTCCCGAGATTTCCTTTTGAGGATCCATCAAAGAAAAGTAAAAAGAACCGAGTATTCTTTTACCATTGCTCAAATTCCTTAATTGTTAATCAAAGCTACTAGCTTGATCTTTTATGAGTTGAAATATGGTTCCCTAAATCAAGATGCATATTGAATTGTCTTCCCCAATCCTCTTTATCTCTTTCTAGTGTTTCCTTGTTTGACATGTTTGTAGATTTGAATCCAATATGATATATGAGGAGAAGATTTTCTCTTGAAGCCACTTGTTCTGGGGAAAGAAGTATTTGATTGAAGATTGTTGTATTTCTGGCAAGCCAAATATTCCAACATACATATTTAGGAAGGGACATTCATAAATGTTTTAGCACATGTTTCCCATTTAAGGATCCTTGATACTATTTCTCCCATTTGTCAAATAGTTGTTTCCAATTATTTGGCTTCAATTGCCTATGGTGGATGCCTCCTAAAGAAAATTTCCACACTTTCTCTATGTAGTCACATTCCAAGAAGAGGTGGTGTGCTAATTCTTCTTTCCTCTTGCATAATATGCACCATGATGGCCCTTGAATACCTCTTTTGCACAAATCTTCAGCAGTTAATATTTTCCCATGGACTAGACTCTAGAAAAAAATATTAATCTTTGGGATCCCATCTATGTGCCAAAATTTTCCCTAGATGGAATATTTAGAAATATTAAGGGTGTTAACCAGTTGATGTCGATACCTTTGTTTGACCGTTTAATGAGATTTTCCATATCCTCTTTTGTTTGTCGCTGACTCTTTTTTAGGTGCACATCCTTGCAACAAAGATTTATGTCTATTAGCACACTAGGAGAGGTGTGCTGGGTATTTCCCAAAATTCCAGTTGAGCCATATTCCTTCTGACCAAGATGATATATCATATAAAGTGCTTGTATTCCTCTATTGAAGCCATAATCTGACTGGGCTCAATTCTAGGAAGCTTAGAAGTGGTTGTTTCCCCATTATATTATTTGTCCATAAATTGATTTTCCTTCCATTCCCTAGGATCTAGGTAAGAATGTATTGAAGAATAGGTTGTGATTTCTGAAAGAGTTTCCATATGGGTGAGCCATGCTGGTTAATGAGAGAGTGATCCAGACATCTCAATCAAGGTCCTTCTAAATATTTCCTCTAGAGGATCCTTTTACACCACTATGCTTTCCCTGAGATTATTCTCCATAAAATTTTAGCACCCATCACTAGATTCATAAGAAGAGGATCTTTTATGCCTAATCCCCCACATTGGTTTTGCATTTCAATCTTACAAAAAACTTCATTTTACAATTCTTAGTGACTGATGACTTAGTATCCTTCTTGTTTCTTGATTAAATCATTTTGTTACTCTTTAAGAAAAAATGAACAATAATACAATTGATGGTTTTTCATTCTAATGATTCATCCTTTCATGAAACTACATTTTATAGTACTTAGTGGATGTTGACTAATATCATTTTTGTTTCTTAACTACATTTCTTTAAGAAATAAATGCACAATAATATATTTATGGTTTTTCATGTTGTCCCTACACAAAACTACAATTTACAATAGTTAGTAAATGCTAGCTGACTATCCTTCTTGTTTGTTGATTAAATATTTTTGTTACTCTTTAATAAAGAAACAACCGTTGATGTTGATGTTATTTCCCTTTTATTTGTTGTACCTCCTCCCACATTATGACTAATTCACACACACATGTTTTGTTACTAATTAATATAATTATAGATTAGATAGGTCTATTCAAGTAATGGATAATTACAAGTTATTATTGTGTATAATTAATTTATTTGCACATGTACACATAATTAAATAGTGTGTACACAATTATGCACCAACATGCCTCTTGGTTGATTGATAGCAAGGTTTGTATGCGCTCTCTCTCTCTCTCTCTCTCTCTCTCTCTCTCTCTCTCTCTCTCTCTCT
>CBVK0102956336.1:0-18448 GCA_900067695.1 Picea abies
TGAGGGATAGGATATTTTTGAAGTTTTTTTTTTAGAAGGGCCATTATGCTAGGATGAGAGCCCTGATTTTATTTTATTAAAATCATCACAGATCTGGTTTTCCTGTGAGGGTTTTTGCAGGGGTAGTTTACCCAGAAATATCTTGTATAATGTGTTTGGTTTCTGATTTTATGGTTCCACTGAATTTTAGTTGATTAACCTAGTTGTGCTTTAATTCAATAAATGTGTTTTATTCATAATTAAATACCAGCGGCTAGGTTGACATAAAATCAACATGGTATCATATCATAGACTCCGAAGAAGCTAGATTTGTGCAAGATCGGATTCCTACAGTGGATATTTTTTTTTATAATTTCTATAGGATGGGTAAATTAAATTTGAACCAAAAATATTGTACAGATGAAACTATACATCCGCCATACGAATTGTATGATCCAGACAATTTATAATTGATTTAGATTAGATCCGTCAATAGCTTGTTGGGAAGTCTGCAAATTAGATTAGGTGCTAGAAAATATCATGGATTGGACTGCAAAGCAAGGATGATCGTGGTAGAGGTAGCTACAATTATGTGGTCATATGAGAAATTGAAGGTATGCAGGATGAATTATAAAATAGAAACCAAAAGGGATTCGAATGGTACTACTAGAAACTATTATAGGATCGAGCTAAAGTGGAAAATGAGTGGTTGATCGAGCACTATGCATAGTATGTGTAGGAGATATACATGACATAGGTGTGAGAGAAGCTTAGGTGAAGGAATCATTGTCTTAGGGAAGATCATGGAATATCCGATCATGAGCTAGAGGGATCCAAATCGATAGTTGAGAAGATACGTCGAGGGGATCTACAGGCCGCAAGATGCAACTTGGGCTAAGCCATGGGTAGAGAGAGATTTGTAGCGAATGAAAAAGGTTGGTAGTAGAATGTATGATCGAGTGTGAGCCATGGAGTTAAGGTACTAGGAAATACGCTAGCGAAGGAAGATTGATCTATCGAGAAATGAAAATAGAGGCACAACAAGATGAGTGAGAGTACAGGGGTGTGCATAGTTATGAGGAAAAGAGGACAAGGTCGATCAGGATCAAGAAAGGTGAATAGGTGCTCTCGAAAAAATATGGAGAAGGCATGGGTGCATAAAAAATATGGAGAAGGCATGGGTGCATGGAAACCACTAGAGATTGCACATGATATATCCTCAGTGAGTTGGTCGGGTTGAGTAGGAAGTGTATTCACCAAAAGAGTTTGGATGGGATGAGTAAGAAGCCAACAACCGAGTGCAGAAGAAGAGAAGTTGTTGCATCTACTAGTCGTCGGGTGCACAAGAAGAGCATCTGTTCTAGCTACCAGTTGGAAGTCCATCCCAACACCCACCCAACAGTAGATAGTAGAGTCAACGTGATATTTGGGTAGCCCAGGTCATCCGAGGTAGGTTCGGGATTCCCCTGGATAGTAGGTAGGTTCCTCAGGAAGAAGTGAGGATTGCCCATAAAGTTTTTGGGCAGCAACCAGGCGGCCCTAGAATTATTCGGGAAGTGAATAGGAATCCCAGGAAATCCAGAAAGAAATCAGGAAGGGGTCTAGGAAGTGGGTAGCATAGTAAAGCAATGGGAAATGGGTCTCAAGAAAGGATCCAGGTAGCCAGTGAAAGTCTTCGAGGAAGGATCTAAGAGAGACGGAAAGGATAGATTTAGTTTTATAGGGAGTATCTAATCAGGTGGATTGAAAAATATCCATGGAAACAAATATGATAGTGAATACAAAGCCACCTCAGGGTGGTGGAAGTAAATTCCTCGCTAAGAGGGCGGTTTATATTTGTAGCTTTGGACAAGTACTTCCACGTTGGATTGTGTCTAGCACGTGGAAGTCATCCTTGCAACCTCTTAGAAAACATTAAGAAGTTCACTTTATATGTAATAATTAAAGTGAATGATCTTTTAATTAATTAAATTAAATGCCTAAGTTTTGGCATTAGTAACTTAAGTAAAGAGTTGATTAAGTCATAATCGTCAGATCTAAAGTGAAGGTGAGATTAGATCTCAACCTTTGATCACTTTGGAGGAGATATATGGGTTTGGACTTAGGGTTAACTAAATGTAATAAAAGGCATCCTAGGTGAGAGGATGAGACATAGTGATGGTACAAAAAGAGTGAGTGAGAACTCAAGTGTGTAGGGGCAGGGGTCAAGTAAAGAAATCAAGGAGATAGAAAAAACGAAGGCTATGATATTACTGCATTGTATTTATCAAAAGGGCCATGATCCCAGGATGGGAGCCCTGATTTTATTTTAATAAAATCATCATAGATATGTTTTTCCCATGATGGTTTTCTAGGGGTAGTTTACCCAGAAATGTCTTGTGCAATGTGTTTGGTTTCCAATTTTATGGTTCACATGAATTTTCGTTAACCTTGTTCTGCTTTAATTCAATAAATGTGTTTTATTTGGAATTAACTGGAAGGTGCTAGGTTTATAGAAAATAAATAGGTCCATATTGGTTTGTACCTTGTGGATTAGGGTATTTATCACCAAATACATGTTGGGAGGTAACATTTTATCACCGTTGTTTGGGTGAAATTCCATTTGCTAGAAAATTTAAAACTATGCTTCATGACATTTTTGTGAGGGTGTTGTATTGAATATATTTTTGTCATATGATGACTCCATGAAGGGAAAAATCCCTTGTTCTTTGCAAAATTTAAAGACATTGTCATGTTTATAGGTGAGTGCATCCATCAATATTCAAGGCATTTTGAAGAATCTCATCTTGGTGACTCCACTCTTGGTATTGGCATGAGGTATGATCATTATTCATTGTAGAATTTATTTTCATACTTATATTGAATACCTAGAATTAAATAAAAATGTAATGGCCTCCATGTTTGGCATATGCTCCTATTGATATCTAAAATATATTGAGGTTCCATAATGAGTGATGAAATGTGGATTAGGTTTCGATTAAAATTTTTTATGGAAAAAATGATTCAATGACACTACACATATTATTTTTCATAGAATTCATTTCAAATATTATCATTATTCATGACGATTTTGTGATAAGGTTCTTTCGACATAGCTTTGAAAGGAGGGGAAAGGAACAATTTAAAAATATTGGTAGAGGATAAATATCATCTTTTGTAGGTTTTTTTGAGACATTTTTCAAGCAATGGATCCCTAATCATCATGAGGAACGAATTCCCTATGTCGATTATATCAAGGGAATGGATGGTGTGATAAAACAAGAATAACTTGTTCAAGAAAATCCTCAAGAGGAAATGCATTCTTCTCTTCAAGATGATGAAGTCATGGAAACTTTTTTTGCACCTACACTTGAGAAAAACCATCATGAAGACTCATCTCATGTCTCTATCGAAGAGAAAAAACAAAAATGTATTCCTCAAGTCCATGAAAATCACTCTATCCTCCCATGGAAGATCATGAAGAGAACCTTGATGGAGACGTTTATTGTGAAAGAACACATGAATCTATTTCTCCTCTCCACGATTTTGAGGGTTTGGTAACCTTTTCACTTTATCAATTTTTTGAATTTCATGATCTTTCTTGTTATGATCCTTAGAGCGATAATCTTGAAGAAAGACCCTTAAATAATGATGAATTGTAAGGTACCATATCTATTATAATAGCTGAAAATAAAAATATTGCACATAATAACAACGGAACAACACAATAGATGAAACCACAACACCAAAATAATACCTCTATTGATATGAAACAATGTTCACTTTCCTCCTCGAGGGGGAAAACTCCAACATAGTAGAGCTCTATTACAATATTTCTCAATACAAGACTTCTCATTCTATTAACTCCTATTTATACTAAATCTTTCTATCAAAATAACAATCTAGAGGAAGATCTTCTAGAAGTGGAAGCTTATATTAGGTCTCCTTACATTTGACTTATTCTTCCTTATTACTAGGCCTTATGAGTATTGGCCTTTATTACATGGAAAATATATTATTATACCTATGTGAGGGTTAGGGAGGTTGGGTCCCTAGCTTATCCGGATTATTTTCGAAACCAAATTAAAGCATAGATATTACAATGGCACACTCATGAAATTTTCCAAAAAAAGAGAAATACAACAGTAATTGATTTATATTAATGAAAGAATTGTAAAGATATTGTAAAAATATAGAGTGCAAGACTCGCTAGAATGGTGGCATCTTTATCTCTGAGAAGAGATGTGATGGTTACACTCGTTTGCTAGAAGATGATTAAAATGAGGCTTTGAAGGCCTTTTTATAATAAACAAGAATTCCAAAACCCTAGACATCCAAAAACCTAACCCTAGGAGATGAAATGCCAAAAGTCATGTGGGCTCCATTTGGGTAAGTTAGAACATTAACTTCCTGGGGTTGTAACTTTTTCATAGGATCTTAATTTTAGGCACGTGATAGCCCATTCAAAAGGTCTTTTTGATAACTATGCATTACATTGTCAAACTCGAACTCCTTATATAGTTTGACTATGGAGCGACAAAAAACATTGTTTAGGGGCCCAAAACAACCCTAGAAGTACAACAAGATGTGTTGACATGCAAACATACAAAATAATCCAATTAGATTAGGTGGGATACCACTAGTATACACCTAGAAGATGTGTATGGATTTAGAAAACCCCAGAAGTGTAGAAACAACAATTACAAAGAAGTACAAAAGAACGTGTTGTACTAAAAAATTATAAGAGGAGTCAGTTGGGATAGGTGGGTGGCCACCAATATGCACCTGGATCAATCCGCCCCCCTTAGGAAGCAATGGAATCCATTTTGTTGAGTTCCCAGTGAAGAAGGGAAATAATTTTACGAATTTGAATCTTGGTGAGTTGTGTGCTTTGTTGGAGAAGTTGTTTTTCTTGGTCTGTGGAAGACTATCACATGCATGTTGTTGACTGGGTTAAATATGCTCCACCAATATGTTGTCTCTGGGTTTGACGGTGCATTGTGTAGGCACCATTGTAGGTGAAGAAACAATATTTTTTTGTTGGATAAAAGGTGTTGAGGATGCAGTGGTTGTAGAGGTCTTGTACGCATCCTTTGAATAGACTGTGAAGAGGATGAATTTTGCAGTATGAGAGATTACCTTGCGGCACTGTTTTGGTGGAACAGTAGTCGGAACTACCTCTGGTATCCTATAGAGCTGACCCCCCAGAGTAATAATGACACTACGGGGTCGAGACTCATAAACAGTATGATGTTTCCACATATGTGGTTGGCCCAAAAAAACATCACAGACATCAAGAGGGGAAACATAACACACTACCTCATCCTTGAAGGGTTGGATGCCATAAGACAGGCGACATTGTTGGCTGACACGGAGATATCTTCCCTGGTGAAGCCACCCAATGTTGTATGGTTGCGGGTGTGGTGTTTTCGACAACCCCAACTGTTTGATGACCTCAGTTGAGATGAGGTTCTTCTGGTTGCCGCTATCAACAATGAAATGCAACGAGGTCCCCTTCTCCCAAATCTGTGAATGGAAGAGGTTCTCCCCCTATTTAAGATATATTGGTTCTTCTGGTTGAATTGTTGTTGTCGCGACAATAGAAGTGGGGTCTGTGTTGATGATCTATCATTTTCAATATTTTTTGGATCAGATTCTAAATCATGGTTTGGATCCTTGTCTTTGAGCTCGACCACTAATGACTGTTTCGAGCGACATTCATCGGTGTTTTGCAAGGGGATTTTGTGGAAGTCACACCACTTCCCAATGTCATTCTTTGTCTTTCCTTTACCCTTCTTTTCTTGTGTCTTGGACAAGTCACACCACTTCCCAATGTCATTCTTTGTCTTTCCTTTACCCTTCTTTTCTTGTGTCTTGGACTGGTTCTCTAGAGGCTATTGGTTAGGTCCGTCTTTACCATGATTTGGTTGTTTTGGATTTGCATACCTGAACTCCCATTTTTTCTGGTACCTAATTTTCTTCTCAATTTTGACAACATATCGATAGGCAGCTCCCAATGATGAGATGTTTAGGAAATCCATTTTGGTTTGAATGTACCTATGAAGAGCCCCACGGTATCTCAGAACCAGATGTCTCTCAAAGTCTTTGATAACCATATTGGTGCGCAAGGTATGGAAAGTATTTGTGAACTCTGGCACTATTTAGCTCTTCTCTTGCCACAGTGTGGTCCATCTCATGTACTAGTCTTCATAGTTATCAACAGGGTAGTATTGTTCCTTGACCGCATCCACAAAAGAAATCCCAAGTGGGATCAAACCCATATATTCCAGATTCCTCTGTGGAACTTTGCTCCTAGTAAGTTTCCCACCAATGTTTTACATGGGGAAGAGCCTTGAGGAGTGCGAAGGTGGTATTTTCCCTGTCGAAAAAATTGTGAACAGAGAAATAACCTTCTAGCATATTTAACCATTTTTCTAAGGCATTTGCATCTATCTAACCTTCAAATACGAGAATATCAAAATTAACTTCTACCTTGAAGGGAGAGGTTCCTCCAAAGTGGCTGATTGATGAAGATGTGCATGTTGTTATCGACAAGCATTGAAGGATGTGGGAAACATTATCCATCATTTCATCCCTCTGTCACGTGAGAGCTTGCTCAAGCAACAGGTTAATATAATCTTATGTTCTGTCATTTTTCTTCTTTGTCTCCATAGAGGATTTCTTGGGCGTGCGAGAGCGTTTTTCCTCAAGAGAGACAAGATTGAGACCCAACTTGCTATACTCGAACCTCGTCGGGGACTTGCACTAAAAAACAATCAAGAGAAACCTGCTTTGATACCACTGATCTTGATTATTTTCAAAACGAAATGAAAGAAGAGATATTACAAGGAAATACACATAAAAATTGTCAGAAACAAAGAAATACAACAATACATGATTTTTATTAATGAAATAAATGTACAGAGACTGTAAAAATACAAAGTGCAAGAATCACTAGAAAGGTGGCAATTTTATCTCTGAGAAGAGATGTGATGGCTACACTCATTTGCAAGAAGATGATTATAATGAGGCTCTGAAGGCCTTTTTATGGTAAACATGAATTTCAAAACCCTAGACATCCAAAATCCTAACCCTAGGAGATGAAGTGTAAAAAGTAATGTGGGCCCCGTTGGGGTAAGTTAGTACATCAACTTCACAGGGTCGTAACTTTTGCATGCGATCTCTGTTTTAGGCGCATGATAGCCGATTGGAAAGGTATTTTCGATAACCACATATTATTTTGTAGAAATCTGACTCTGTCTAGAGTTTGACTATGGCAATCCAAAAAAACATTGTTTAGGGCCCCAAAACGGACCTAGAAGTAGTACAGAAAGATGTACTGACATGAAAATTTCCAAAATAAGCCAGTTAGAATAGGTGGGCAGACACCAATATCTACCTGGATGTTGTGTAGGGCTTCAACACAACCCCGAAAGTGAAAAAACCACAATTACAAAGAAATTTCCCCATTACAAAGAAACATGATGAACCGAAAACTGCCAAGATGAGCTAGTTCAAATTTGGAACAGGTGGGTGGCCACCAATATCCACCTAGATCACGGTGACATAGCATCTGAACACCTTCAATACTATGGTAAGTCAACTATTATCTGTTAATATTAATATTTATGATGAAGATAAGTGTATCATTTTATTTTTATGTTTACCAAACTCATCGGATAGTATGGTTGTGGTCATAGGTAGTAATGCAACTACTTTAAGATATGATGATGTGGTCTCATTATTGTTTTCAGAGGAGATGAGGCAGAAGAACATGGAAGGATAAATCACGGATTACTTTTTTGCAAGAGGATACTCTTAGGAAATAAATAGATCTAATTCCTCAAGTGGGAGATCTAAATCTAGGGGTAGATCTAAATATCCTAGAAAATTTGTAAAGGTGTGCTGGAGATGTGGAAAAGAAGGGCACTACATAAATCAATGTAGATCCAAAATTATTGAGAGAGAGAAGGGATATGATGATGCTCCTTCTACGGAAGCAAAAACATTTTTGGATGAAGGAGGGGATATGTACTTGGCATCTGCATGCACACATGTAGATCATAAGGCATGGTTGGTCGAATCAGGTGCATCTTTTCATATGACTCCTCACAGAGAGTGGTTCTGCGAACATGAAAGGTATGATGGAGGTGATGTTTTCCTAAGTGATGACTTAGAAACAAAAATAATAGGACAAGGAAAAGTCAAGTTAAATTTCATGGATGGAAGGATTGGAACACTCCTCAGTGTTTTTCACATCCCAGGATTGGGCCGAAATTTGATTTCTGTAAGAAAAGTGGACAATGCAAGGGTAAAAATAGTGTTTGAGAAAGAAACATGCAAGATGGTTCGAGGAGCAATGGTGTTACTGAAGGAAGTTTGGATTGGAAATCTGTATAAGTTTTTAGGAATCACTATTAGTAACAGGTGCAAAATTTATGGCATTCCTAAGATTGGAGCTGAAGAATAAAAAACTAGTATAGTCTTTGGGGAAAAGACTATGTTGTGGCATCAAATACTGGGGCATATCAGAGAGAAGTCTTCGAGTACTACATGGTAAAGGTATGGTTGAAGGTATGTCCAATTGCTCTATGAATTTTGATTTTTGTGAACATTTCTTATATGGGAAGTAGAATCGTGTAAGATTCTCCTCTGATGTTACGAGGGTAGAGAGAATATTACAGTTGGTGCACAGTGATGTGTTTGGACCTATGTTGGTTCCATCACTCAGAAAATATATGTACTATTCCTCATTTCTAGATGACTTCTCGATGAATACATGGATTTATTTCCTCATGAAGAAATATGAAGTCTTTAATAGGTTTAAAGAGTTTAAGGATCTTGTAGAGAATCAAATAGAGAAAAGAATTAAGGTCTCAAGGATGGATAATGGTGGAGAATTTTGCGGAATTTAATTTGAAGAATTATGTAAGAAGTGTAGTATAGCAAGGAATAAGACTACTCCATATACACCTCAGCAGAATCGAGTTGCATAAAGGATGAACATGATGTTTATGGAAAAAGAAAGGTGCATGCTTAGTGGTGTTGGGTTAGGACAATAATTTTGGGGAGAGGCAGTGGGTATTGCATGTTACTTGGTCAATCGATCACCCTCATTAGTGCTAGATTAAAATACTCCACATGAGGTATGGATTGGTAAGAAACCCTCTCTCACACATCTTAGGGTATTTGACTGTGATGACTATGTTCATGTTCCAAAGGAAAGCGAGAGTAAGCTTGATAAAAATGGATGAAAAGTGTATCTTTATTGGGTATAAAGATGCTCTAAGGAGTTATAAGCTTTGCAACCCAGAAAATAAGAAGGTAGTGTATAGTGAAAATGCGATATTTAGAGAAATAAAAGATGTTGTCAAACATGAATTCCTACCAAAGGAAGAAGAACCAGATAAAATAGACTTTGAATTGAAGGATAGTGAATCAGACTCTATAGAAGAATAGGAATCAAAAGAATAAGATCCTCATACTACAATATTGAGGAGATTGGTTCAGGAAAGAAGGAAACCAGAAAAGTATAATCCACCTAATTTTTGTTCAAATTTTTCTTTGTTTATTATTGATAATGATCCTAGAACTATTAAAGAGGCAATGGATTTAAGAGATGGAAAAATCTGGCAAAAGGCCATGGTTGAAGAAATGGCAGCCTTGTACACGAATGAGGCTTGGGATCTAGTGGAATTGTCGACTGGAAGAAAGCACATTGGCAACAAATGGGTGTTTAAGAATAACTTGAATACAAAAGGAAAAATGGAGAAATACAAAGCTCGGTTAGTAGCAAAATATTATTCTCACGTAGAGGGAATTGACTTTGGTGAAATTGTTTCTCCTGTTGCAAAGTTAATCTCTATTAGAATTATTTTATCTGTTGTTGTTTCTTTTTATTTTGTAGAACAGATGGATGTGAAGAAAAAATTCGTACATGGGGATCTAGAAGAAGAAATCTACATGAAGCAACCATAAGGCTTTGTTGTGAAGGGAAAGAAAGAGATGGTATGCAAGTTGAAAAAGTCCATGTATGGGTTAAAACAATTATTAAGGATGTGGTATAAAAAAATTGATACTTATATATTGGGATTTGGATTCACAAGGAGAAAAATTGATCATTTTGTGTATTTCAAATTAATCGGTGATCATCTTATTTATTTGGTCTTGTATGTGGATGATATGTTTCTGATTACATGGGGATCTAGAAGAAGAAATCTACATGAAGCAACCATAAGGCTTTGTTGTGAAGGGAAAGAAAGAGATGGTATGCAAGTTGAAAAAGTCCATGTATGGGTTAAAACAATTATTAAGGATGTGGTATAAAAAAATTGATACTTATATATTGGGATTTGGATTCACAAGGAGAAAAATTGATCATTTTGTGTATTTCAAATTAATCGGTGATCATCTTATTTATTTGGTCTTGTATGTGGATGATATGTTTCTGATAGGAGGATGAGGAAAATGATCAGCTCCATTTAGGGTTTTTTATGTATTAGCGACCCTGGGGTTTTGATGCCTACAGCCCTTCTCTACTCGACTAGATTTCCTCCCAGTTGTCCGACTGAATTGAATCAAATGGATTCTGATGAGGGGGCACAAGCCCCCTCATACTGCAATGTGATGACAAGAGTCTCGGTTGAATCCTCAAGCATGTGGCCATCATTTGATCTGTTGTCGCACCTCAAAGATCATATCTATCAAGATGAACTCAGTTAGGACAAAGGGATGGATATGGAAGCCGAATCTTCTCATACAAAAGTAGATTGAACTTGGGAACTTGGAAAATGCAGTCCTCAAGCTTCAACAACCCCCAAGTATGTGATTAGTTCAGTTAGAGTTGGTGCATAAACCCAATATATGAGGGACCATGCCCTCATTGGAAAAAATTTAGGATTATGGCCCTCTGAAAGGGATCTTATTAAATGGATCAACACTTGGTGGAAGTCTAAAGGGAACTATGACCTTCAACTAGGTTCCAAAGGATTATTTACTGCTATCTTCCATAAACTAGAATATAAGGACAAAATATTTGAAAATGGGTTGTATTTCTACAACTCAGTAGGATTATACCTCAGATTCTAGACGGATCGCTTCAACCCATATAAATAGGACTTTACTTGTGCTATGGTATGGATAAAATTATACCCCCTCAATCCAAAAATTGATACAGGAGATTGGAAACTACATGGTTAACTCTAGCCAAATTCAAAAGATAATTGATAGCTTCTCCCCCCCCCCTAAATTCCCATTCCTCATGAAGATATTGAATATCATCTCATGGAATATTAGGGGACTCAATGGAAGGACCAAGCAAAGGATCCTTCGAAACAACATCATGACAGAGAATCCTGACATATTATTGCTACAATAGATGAAATGTGCATAAATGGTTGTTTAGAACCTTCTCTCCAGATCCTGGAAGAAGATAAGCTTCATGATTAACGATTCAAGAGGGGCTACGACGGGCTTGGCCATCCTATGGAACCCAGATGTTTTTATTCTAGAATACTTTTACTCCACTAAATAGACACTCTCAACATCCTACAAACTCATCGTATCAAACAAGACAAGGCTACTAACCAATGTTTATGGGTCGCATGACCTCTAGAAGAAGGGGATATTTTTAAAAAGTCTCACTCACCTTGATGTTCTGGAAAGAAAAAAAAATGGATCTTGGGGGGAGACTTCAACCACATCAAATCTCTAGAGGAAAATTGGGGTGGTATTAGGCACTTAGACAAAGAGAGTGAAGCCTTTCAAGGAACAATTGCTTCCCTCCACTTGGTAGATCTAGATTTTCGAGAAGGAATATACACTTGGTCCAATCAAAGATCCAGCTCCCACCAAATAGCCTGCAAACTAGATCACTTTCTCATCTCTGAGGTGCTCATGCCGGAAGGACTCTTAATGGAAGCCATCATCTTACTAGCCTCTAGATCACACCATTGGCATATCCAAATTTTGTTAGACACTGCAGGGTCTCCCAAAAATTAGCCTTTTAGATTTGAAAAGTTTTGTTTAACACACCCATATTTCCAAGAGAACTCCCCCACGTGGTGGAAAAATGCAGAGGTATCCCATGGAACTCTCATGTGTAGATTCCAATAAAAATTGAAAATTTTCAAACAACATCTCAAATTTTGGAACAAAATGGTTTTTGGGAACATTTTTCAAGCGCAGAGGGAAATGGATTAGAGGATTCAAGAAGTCCAAAAACAAATCACATTAAACGATAGCTATGAACAACTCCAAACTAAAGAAAACTCTATTATAAAATAGCTAGATGAACAATACGCACATGAAGAAACACTTTGGTGTCAAAAGTCCAGGGTGCAATGGCTTTGGGAGGGGGATAAAAATACAAGATTTTTCCACCACTCAATGATACAATGATGACATATTAACATAATCATTGGATTATAGAATGATAAAGGACAATATATCCTTGATCATGACGGTATAGAGCAGGAACTGGTCAACTACTACAAAACTCTAGTTACTAAGCCTCATCCAGACCGCTCTACAGACATAGATAAAATCATCACGAACGTTCCTGCCATCATCAACGATGATAAAAATGCAGCTCTCCTCTGATCAATCTCTATTGATAAAGTGGACCAAGTGATGAAGGAGATTCAGGTTGGGAAATCTCCAGGCCATGACGGTTTCACCATATAATTTTTTCATCATTGTTGGTTGATGGTTCAAGAATAATTTTGGAAATTAGTAGAAGACTCATGCTTCTCCCATGAAGTCCTCCCATCACTCAACACCACTTTCCTAACTCTCATCCCAAAATAATAATGTGTATCTCATCCAAATAAATTCAAGCCCATCACCCTCTGCAACGTTATCTATAAGCTCATCGCCAAGGTAATATCGCTCTGAATCAAACTAATTCTTCCTTTTATCATTTCGAGGGAGCAATCTAGATATTTTGAAGGAAGAAATTTTTTAGATAGTGTTAGCCTTGCTCATGAGGAAATACACTCTCTCAAATATTATCGTACACCTAGGATGCTTATTCAACTTGATTTCTCAAAATCCTTTGATACCATAAGCTAGCAATATATGAAACATATCATTATCGCTTTTGGTTTCAACATAGACTGGGTTAATTGGATCCTTAAGCTCACATCTACAAAATTTTTTCCATCCTTATAAATGGAGATTTTTCTAAAACCTTTACCCCCTCTAGAGTTATTCGACAAGGAGATCCCCTTTCTCCCTTCCTTTTTGTCATCATGGATGAGGGCCTCAGTGATTATATCAAAGCTCATATTGATAATGGCACTCTCCAAGGTCTCAAATTGTTTGGCTTTCATCCACCTATCTCCCACATCCAATTCGTAGATGATACTATGATGATGGGTTATGCTACTGCTAAGAAAGCGAATACTATTCATAAAATCCTCAATGACTTTAGTGCTTCCTCCAACATCTCCATCAAATATGGAAAGTCACAATTTTTTTTCTTTAATACTCTTGAAGCAATCTAGACCCATCTTTCCCACATTCTTGGTTACCCTCAAAGTTCCCCTCCATCCAAATATTTATGCATCCCTGTTATTGATAATTCTCTATGCAATAGCTCTTGGGAGCCCCTCATCAACTCCTTGAATCATCGACTCATCTTCTGGACTTTCAGATCTATTAATTTAGAAAGTTGCCTTACCCTTATAAAATCAGTTCTTTAACCCTTCCCTATCTACCTTTTCTCCACTTTAGCGAATCCAATATTTTTTTTCAAAACCATCTGATCCATCCAAACAAAATTTCTCTAGCAGGGCACTCAAGAAGGGATAAAATGGGCTCTTGTAAAATGAGAGGATATATACAAACCTAGATTATTAGGTGGTATTGGATTACGATATCCTTGCACTCTAATTGATGTTATGGGAACCAATATCTGGTTGATATGGTTGACACATCCAATAGATATTTGGGCTAGACTGTGGTGGAAAAAATACGCTCCAGGGATTGAAGAAAACTAGTTAATTTGACTCAACAATATGCATCTTGGTTCCTTAATCTGGAATGTCGCTTGGAGTAATCATACTCTTGTATAGGAACATGCTTTCTGGGAGGTAAGAAATGCTTAGAGTGCACTATTCTGGATTGATTATTGGAAACAACTTTCCCCTTTTCAATCCAAAGAAAACATGCAAGACATCCTCCATCACATGCAACACGGAGCACCCCCAACGGTACAAAATTTTTAGAAGGATAACTCCTCTCATCCATTTTGGAGAGAATGGAAAGTTAGTCATCGGGAATTGGGTTTACCACCTGATTGTAATTTAACTCCTTGGATTTGGGTTTACCACCTGATTGTAATTTAACTCCTGATCTGGATATTCTACGTTGGGGTCACACAACCCAAGGAGTTTTTTCTATCAAAGAAGCTTATGCAATCAAAGCCCAACATCACCTTCTGTAAAAAGAGGAGATCTGGGCCAAAATTTGGAAAGCCGACCTTTGTCCCAAGGTGACTACTTTCCTATAGTTGTTGGTCCAAAACTGAATTCTCACATGGGATAATATTTTAAAAAGAGGCTTCACGGGTCCCTCTATATGTCTACTTTATCATAATCAATAGGAAACAATAGAACATCTATTAAATCAATGTTATTTCAGCTCACAAATCAAGGACCAGGTAGCACAGTCCATGCACACTTATGATCGAAACTCAAATAGTGTCACAACAACCATCGAAAGGTGGAGAAATCAAGCCTTCAAGAATACCCTCCTTAACTGCATCTGGAAATTATTTCTTGGGTTTTTAGTATGGAATCTATGGAAAGAGCGGAAGAAAAAGATCTTTCATTCATCTCTTCACTATGAATCCCAATTCTGGTCCAAAATTTGTGAAAACATCCAGGAAATAGTCTGCATCCAATCCTGGAATTTTGAAGGCCTCAACTCCCACTTGAATGAAAAGGCTATCCTCCTCAGCTGGAACATAAATCCTAACTCTATCCCTACCTCCTTCCCAATCCGAACCCCCTCTCCAAATATTCCTACCTATTAGAGTTGACCCACTGAAGATTTTCTTAAACTCAACTTTGGCGGTGCTTCTAAAGGAAACCCAAGCCCTACGAGTTATGGGGTGGTTTTCATAAATGATCAGGGAACTATTCTTCATATCCTTATTGGAATTATTGGACATGAAACAAATAATGTTGTGGAGTTATGGGCTCTTATTCAATGTCTTCAAACAACTACCCATCTAGGATTTCACAAACTAATAGTAGACGGGGATTCTCAAATCATTCTGGATTTGTTTACAAAACTCCTAAATGTCTTGGAGCCTGCCAAAATTTCCACTAGATAGAGACACATAAGAAACCTTGAGCCTCTCAAATTCTTAATTCTTCCCAATTGTGTTATGATTCCTTCCCATGTACGTAGGGAGGCCAATGAAGTGGCTGATAAGTTGGAAACCACAAGGGTTGAAATTTTGGAACGTGACCCCACCCGCAATGTTTCCCACACCCATGCTCACACATTATTTATGGAATGATCTGAATTAGCACAACAGGAGAAATCTTCACTGTATGGGGTGACACAACGACAGGTTTCCACTAAACTCACTAGTCACATCGAGACCTCCCCTACCCTCCTTGAGATCGATGATCATTGGTGCACATTTAATCCTAACTTGACTGCTCCTATGAATTTTATTCCATCTAGAACCAGCTATGGATATCTTCCATGTGAAAGGGATGGGGTACAAGATCAACTAGTACAACATTCTAATGACTAACTTATGGGTTATGATGGTTCCCACATGTATTTGTTTCCCCAAAATGTTTTCATTTTGGTCTATCCTAGCTTCCATTTCCATATTTTTCTGCTTATGTTCTCTCTTCCCAACTCTGAGCTTTCCTCCCTTCCATTTCAAACTTATTCTCTGTAGACCTTGGGTTGATTTCATGCCTCAGGAATGAGGCAAACCAAAATGCGTTGGTGGTTGTTGTTCTGGTCTCTGTGGTCATAGTCACAGTGATTATCAGTCACTTGGTTTTGGTTGTGATTTCTCTTGCTATACCATAATGGATCATGGAACCTCTCTCCATGTCACTGCCACAGAAGATACCAAACCTTCCCTCTCTCCTTCTTTGTCCTCCGGTACAAATTTCCTCGTTCCCAACCCTGGAAATGCCTCTAGCTCCCAAATTCCACCACCTTCCCCTCCTGGATTCACGGTTGTTCAGTGAAACCTAATATTGACATTATGCAGAGACAATGATGAACAAAATTCCAAGCAAGAACTGATGGAGAAGAAGTTGGATTGTCTCTTGGACTCGGGCTCTGAATATCCACAATAGAGGCACAACGAAGAGGATTTACTTCAAGCCGTCATGGTTCCAAAAATGGTGGGATTTATCCAAGCATGATTTTCCTAGTAATTATCTTAGTAAATATATTTTCATGTCTTGTTCTCTTTTGTTCCTCCTAGTTTCAGTATGGATAGTAAGATCACAGGGACATCTCTTTTGGTATGTTCATAGACTAAGGCCTATTTATTTTAGTTTAAACTTTGTAATAGTGTCTCTTCCTAGTTTTTATGGTACAACTTTTTGGAACTTTAACACTTGGTGGTGGGGCTGGTTTCCTTTGTTGGCAGCCTCAACACCAGTGTCGTTGATACATTATGTAACTTCTATTTTTGAAAGGTAATACCAAATGCTAGCTTATATATATATATATATAAAGATATGGTGTTGATGCAAAATGAAAAGGAAATTATCCAGTATGTGAAAACTCCATTGTCCTCTAAATTTGACATGAAGGATCTTGGTGCTGCAAATTTCATTTTGGGCATGGAAATTAAAATAGATCGGGAAAACAAGAAACTCTGGTTAAATATGAGGAAATATGTTGAGACAATATTGCAGAGGTTTAATATGAAGGAATGTAAATCGATCAAGGTTCCTATTCCTATAGGTGTAAAGTTATATGCATATCAGTGTACCTAGACACATGAAGAGGAAGAGGATATGTCACGTGTTCCATATATGAGTGCAGTTGGCAGTTTGTTGTATGCAATGTTCTGTACTATAATAGACATTGCACATGCAGTGGGGGTTTTGAGCAAGTATCTGTCAAAACTAGGAAATGAGCATTGGATAGAGGAAAAGAGGGTTTTCAGGTATTTTTATGGCACTACTAGTTATGGATTGTGCTGGAGATTTGGATCATAGAAGATCTACAAGCGAGTATGTGTTTAACCTGTTCGGAAGAGAAATCAATTGGATGAGCAAAAGATAGGTTGTAGTGGCACTCTCAACTATAGAAGTTGAATACATGAAAACCACTTGTGAAAACAAGGAAGCAATGTGGTTACAGAGATTATGTTAAGGTATTGGGTTGGTACAACAAGCTGTAAAGATAGATTGTGACAGTCAAAGTGCAATATTCATGGTGAAGAACTCGATTTATCATTCAAAGACAAAGCATATTGATGTTCAGTATCACTATGTGATAGACATGGTTGAAGACAAGAAGGTGTTGTTGATGAAGGTGGACACTTTGGAGAATGTTGCAAATTCATTATCAAAATATGTGAGCAATGAGACGTTCTCTTGGTGTAGAGGATCTATGGGCATTGTTGCCCTACATTGTTGACTATGTAATCCTATAACCCCCCATATGCAAAGAAAACAACAAGTGGGAGAATGTTGGGTAGGTGTTATTTTATTTGCAAAAATGATCTCATGTATTGTACACTAATACCCCATATGCAAAGAAAACAACAAGTGGGAGAATGTTGGGTAGGTGTTATTTTATTTGCAAAAATGATCTCATGTATTGTACACTAATATAGGAGCAAAGGGAGTCTGGGGGGTGCTTTACATCCCCCAGCCGAGAGGGTTGCGAGAGTTCCTTCCCCCGAGAAAAAAATGGTTCATTTTTGGAGGATTTTTGCGTCTATTTTTAGCATTTTTTCAGGACATGGTTTTTGTCGATGGTTTTCTAATTTCAGTTAAAGAATTAGGGTTGTTGGCTAATCTGGGTCAATGGATTAGGGGTTTGGCTGTCGGGATCCTATATGTATATTGTATTGTAAACAATGAAAAATATCATGAATAGAAGATTAGAGGTGTGGCTCTAAACAAGTTGTTGGTTTTTCCCGGTTTGGGTTTCCAGGATAAAAATCTATGTGTAATATGTGTGTGCCATTGTATATTTTATGTTTTATTAAGAATATATTTGCGGTAATTAATTGTACAAGGTTAAAATATGTAATTCTAAAACTGTAAATAAATTGACCCACATGTTAAAAAGATGTATGGGGGAAGAGGAGACCATTGTGGCTATTTATGTTCTACTACCAGAATGGGATGTGTGCCAAGTGAGAAAATAAAAGTGCATGAGAAGATAATTTAATATCAAGGGTGAGATCATAAGCTATGAGATGTGTTAGCACCGAAAGTCACCCTCAGATTGCGGGAGGATAAGCCCAGTACCCATCAGAGTT
>CBVK0102956346.1:0-12862 GCA_900067695.1 Picea abies
GGAAATTAGAAGGTTCATACACAATAATAATTTTAGAAAAGTGGGTTGGGGTTAATACCCATGAATAATTTCCCCTTGGATGCCTTGGAACCACCCACTCTTGTGGAAACTTAGCCCCCATTACTCTATCCATGTTCGTGTACAATCGACATTACATTTTATATTATTATTTTCAATATACAATGTTTACATATTACATAGTCGAGCATACGGCCATACATTGTATTTACACTATACATCTCTCAACTGAGAATTAAAAATGAGGATGTTACATTATACAACTATTTCAGGATCAAGTGCCTCTGTAACTTGAGACAAAAGAGAGGAGGCTTATTGAAACTATGAATGTGTACAAATTTGATAAGGATCATCAGCAAGATCACCAATTGCTTCTTGTGTTAAACAAACCCATCTAGAAAGTAGTGGTGTTGGTGGAGGTTATTTTTCAATGGACCCAAGTAGAGTAAGGTGAGAAGGTAGAGGTGCATTTTCATCCTTGTTTTCATCATCTGAAGAAGAAACCAAAACAACATTGCTAATAGAAAATTTGGGAAGAGAAGATGGCACAAACATATAAGATGGTTTGCAAGATGAAGATGGCACAAATGTTGAATTATGCTTGCAAGTTGAGATACTTTCATCAAACTTAACAACTCTCCTAATAATAATTTCATTGGAATTAGGTTGAAAAAGTATATAACCTTTTACATCCTCAGAATGTCCCTTAAAAATGCACGAGCCCATGCTTCACCACCAAACACACTGAAGTGGTTTACATCTAGTTTAATTTTTACTCCATGCTTCTTCCAATATTACATTTTTTAAAGCCTTTGTGGGAGTGCGATTGACTATGTAATTGGCACAATTAATGGCTTCCACCCAAAAAAAGAAGACTTTGTCCTTAAATTGGATCATACAATTTGTCATTTCCTTTAATGTGCAATTCTTTTTTAATGTGCAATTCTTTCTCTCAACAACACCATTTTGTTGTGGTGTATATGGAACAGTATGTTGCATTTGAATGCCCTATGCAGTGCAATAAGTTGTAAATTTGTTGTTAACATATTTTCCTCCATAACCTATTCTTAACTTCTGCAATAGATGTCCATATTGTTTTTCTACAAGGGCCTTGTAGGAAAAAAACATGTCAAAAACTTCACTCTTAAGTTTCAAGAAATAAATCCAAGTGTGTTTGGAGAAGTCATCAATGAAATTTAATAAGTATTTCAAGCCAAAGAAACAAGGGGAAGAAAGCAAACCACACAAATCACTATGGACAAGTTGCAAGGGAGTCGAGGCATGCCAAGAGGCACATTTGTCAAAATTGTCTTGATGATATTTGTCGAGAACACAACCAAAACAAACACCATCTCTGTAAGAAATGAGAGGAAGAGTAGACACCATATTTTGATTTCATAGTTTTTGTAATGAGGTATAGTTTAGATGACCAAATTGTTCATGCCAAAGTTTTCTAAAGTTGTCTCCATGAGAAATAAAGACTGATGGAAAAGATAATGACCCAAAGTTGTCAAATTTGTATAGCTTGGTAATATCATCAACAATTCCAGTTACTAAGACGTGATTAGGATATTTCAAATCCTTGATTACAACTTAGTGATATGAAAACTCTATTATTTTACCTTCACCTGAATTGACGATTTGATATACTAAAATAAGATTGCAGGAGAGACTTGGAACACATTATACATCATCAAAATGACCATCATCTAATTGAATGTTATATACCCTACAACAATAAGAAATCTATCATCACCAACAAATATTTGTTTGGTGTTACATTCATTAAGAGTAGAAAAAATGGCTTTATCCTTAACCATATGATAAGATTATCAATAATCAATAAACCACTCATTAGAAGAAGTAGATGTTGCATTGAAGGAAAAAACAGAAGCAGAAAGTGCATGTCCATGAGAAGAAAAGTTAGAAGAAGAATCGAAATTGATGTTGTGATTCTTCATTGTTGCTTCTAAGGCCTCCATCTTCTTGAAGAATTTAGAGTCTTGTAACACCCCAGTTTTGATCCTTGAAAATGTAATGTAACATGCATATATGTGATTTAGGCTATGATCCAAACAGTATGGCCAAGGACGAAGCAATGTAAATGATGTACAAAAAAATTATTAATAAAAAATGCATCGCTAGTTAAGAGATGAGGAGGACCAAAATAATAAGGGGCTATGATTCCATGAGAGAGGGACGAGAAGGGGATTAAGGGGGGCTCAAAGGAGCCAAATCCAAAATAAATATATTTTAGTATTTTCCAAAGTACCTTTCCTTAGGTTATGAAAAATATATATCACCACTGGGAAGTGTTCCAAAGGAGAAAAGGTGGGCTTCCTTGAGTGGCAAATTAAGAACATGCAAATTTAATCATTGGTTCAAGGGGAATTCAAATTCATTCTAGCATTATCCTAGAGGATTGTCCCATGTTTGAAAGTGGGGAAAACCCATACTGAGAGCTAAGTTGTTATACATGTAATAGAGGGTTGAGTTTTCCTGTATATAATTAGGTTATGAAATTACTATTGAAAATCCCTATAGATTCTAGCATTTATATTTTCCTAGATAGTATGTGTTAGAACCCAACAAAGAGGTGTAATATCTCGAGGGACTGCATTTGCAGAGAAGGGGATCCACTCTTTGGGTTGAGTAGACTGAAGAAGGAAAGAGAGCTAGTGATTTGGGATGGTTGGGTGAGTGAACAGATTGTGAAATTATTGGCTAATTGGGATAAGAGAGTGGACTATAGCCAACTATAGGAGCTCATTTGTCAATATGGACTCATATCCTGAGCTCAAGGGTGGCTTGTTGTAGAAAGAATGGATGCAACAGTGTCTGTGGTTGGGAGGAATGTCCCATGTCTGCAGCTAGTTGTGTAATTACTTCTTAAAAGATAAGTGTTTTCTTCTTAAAAGATAAGTGTTTTGTATTATTTTTGTTTTTGTGTTGTTATTATGTGTATTTCATGCATTTAATGATTTTTAGGTTAATGAATAGTCTGCATGTATAAATCGGAAATATTTAATGGGTTTTGCATAGATTTCTTGGCATTGTGCTTGCATATTACATCATATCATAGGTCGGAAATAATATGGTATCATAGTTGTGTGTAACTATGGTGAATTCATGGGAAATTGAGGAAATTTCTCAATGACGCGCCAACCTAGTTGGCATGAGGGTAGTTGGGTACATTAAAAATTAGTATCAGGGCTATGGTTTTAGCGCTAGGGTTGTATGGGCCAAACATCAAAGTCCAAACCAAAAATTTGCATAGGTAAATTTTACAAATTGTATGTGAATTGCTTTATAGAATTTCCCCAAGGGAAAATTGGGGGAAATTTGTTTGAATCTCGATAATTGGAAAAAAAAAATTGGTGAAAACCCCTAAATGGGATATTTGCTAGGCATGCAAGGGCCATGAATTTTAATAAATATATGATTTTGAGGAAATTCATAGGATTAAGTTGCAAGGTGTCAGCATGTGAAATTTTGGGAAACTGGAAGAAATTAGGCAAAATCCCCAATTTCTCAATGAAAATTCATGGAAATTGACTCGAAGGGATGTCGAATGGGAATTTGTAGGTTCAAATTCAGCCAAGAAAAATGTAAACCAAAGTTTTCATAGTGGCTGCAAATGAAATTTTGAAATTAGGCTTTTTTTGACAAAATTAGGAAAAATTGGGATTTTTCATACTAGTGGTGTCAATGGTGACGTGGAGGGTGGCGTGGACCTGTACCATTGACATAGACTGACAGCATCCATGGAGGTAGAGTAAGGCCAATGGTGAGGCATGTGGGTGATGTGTGTGGAAATGTCAGCAAAAGCAGTTATAGGCCCAAATGCAAGTGGTTTTGTAATGGTTTGTTTGGACTCGTAACATGTAAGAAGTCATCGTGTGTCCCTCATCGAAATTACCCATGGTAAGTGATTACAGGTCGTGGGGAAAGAATAATGTGGATTCTAGTTGATGGCCCATAATAAATCTCCACCATTGATCTGATATGAATAGGCGCAAAGATGCACGTCGTGGAAGAAAGGATGGATGGGACCCTCGATGACCACGTTGGCCAATGTGGAGGCCCCAGATGGAGTACACTGTAGAGTTGGAGGGGTTGGTAGTGTAAGTGGGAAACATGGAAAGAAAGAGGTTTATGGGCCCAAGTTTGCGTGGTATCCAACCAATCCATTTTCACCCATAGCAGGTGATGTGTGTCCCCAAAGGAAACCATTGTGGTAAGCAGTTATGGGAGCTTGGGGAAAATTCCATCAGGGCGTAAATCATTGACCCATAGAAGATCTCAGCCAGAGATATAAGATATACGACCAAGAAGGTGCATGTCATTTACAATGTTAGAGGAGTGGGATGCCAGTCCCATCAATAGTTCAGAAGGGTTCCAAATGGATCACCTGGTATAGGTGGGGCATGAGCCAAATAAAAGAAAAGAAAGGGGGAAAAGGAAAGAGAAGGGGCTCGGATGGTGACGACGCACCCAAGTGACCAAGATGGTGACATGGTCAGCTCACATGTTGACAAGTGGACACATGTGTCATGTCAGTAGGTATGTGTCATCCATGTCAGAAAAGATGAGGCTATTTAAAAAAAAAAGTCTATAACCAAAAACTTGTTTGGGCCATAAAAAGAGAAAAAAGCCTAAATTGACATAAAATTTGGGGTTAGGTCCTTAGTGAGGAGGACTAAATAAACTCTAGTGAGGGCCACTAGCCAATCCTACTCTAAATTCCTAGAAATTGCAAATTAACAATTTTTTAAGAACATGGTGGTACTCCTTGACATAGGCCATGTTGGTGATGAAACTTTTATAGTGGGTTAGGGAAGTAGAAATGAAAATACCTAGTGGATCATTTGACTATGTTCCAAGGGGTTTTGAATGGGGATGCACAAATATGCCAAAATCCAATATTTCAAGCCACTTTTTAGGGATTTTTTGGATTTTCATAGGGGGGGAATGGACCCCAAATCACATATCTAGAAAAAATTATTTATTCAACATTCTACCTCTTCAACAAGATAGACAAGTTTGTATTAGCAAATATTTTCCAGTTTTTCTCCATCTACGAGATAGCCAGGTTGGCTAAAAATTTTAAGTCTTGAGAAAGTGTAAAAAGGAAAAAATTGCCAATTCCATATTGATGTAGAATTTGCATGGAGAATCATATCAAAAATTTAAGAGCTCTTGTGTATTCACCATCACTAGTATTATCAATGCCCAATAAAAATGTTTTCCTATTTCTTCATATATTGTCTTTTGTGGGTGGAAAAATTTGGTGTATGTGCTTAATAGCACTAAGGAGAAAGGTGCACAAAAGGGGAAAAGTTGGTAAATTCATAGAGCCATAACTTTCATCTTAGAAATCATAATGAGGCATGAATTTATTCATTGGGAAGGTAATTAAGAGGGGGAGATGTTAGAATGTTCAATTTTTCTAAAGATGCATGTAGTTGATTTAGAAATTTGTGGGAATGGTACATTTGGGCTCAATGAGAAATATAATTACTAAATGTTGAAGATTTCCAAAACAATTTTAATTTTGGAAAATGAGTCCTAGATGAAAAAGGTGTATATCAAAAATGGATATTGAGAAGAAAAGGATACATATATTTCATTATGGTTCATGTGCAATGATCCAGAAGCACAATTGGAGGTGCAAAAGAAAAGAAAAGAAAAAAATGATAGAGTACTTACCAATGGGGTAGTATTATTAGTAAGCAAGGACACCCAAGGAGAGAGTATTATGGAAGGTATTTTGATCATGCAATATAAAACCATGAAAGAATACTAAAATTTTATGTTGTGTATCTAATTTTAGGATCATTCTTGAAGAATAGACGAACCTAGAAACAGTGTCTCAAACAAGAAAGAAATAAGGCATACAAGATAATTATTGGGAATAATAAGTGCAAATCAGATTACAGCAATAGAGCCACTGAAGGAACTGGTTATTACAGTTGAATAGTGTATGAAGTAAATAAATGATGATAGGTATGAAGAGCCATATGAACTCTTGGTTATCAAGTCTGAGTATTCTATGTTACATGAGAATATTTGGCTAGGGCATAGAAGCTACCAATTTGTAGATAATATCCATGAGGGGTATGACCATTTGCATTTCATTATTGTATATATTAAAACAACAATGACAAGAATAAGAGGTAGGAAACGATCCAAGGGGTGAATAATTCCTTCAATATTTATAAAAGGGTAAGGTAAGTTTTCTTTAACCCCTAAACATAGATAAAGGAAACTATGTAATGATGGATGCAAAGCATGTTTGCAAAGAAGAAGGTGATGGATGTTGATAGGATAAAACAAATATGCTAAAGAAAGATACACAAGCCTCATGAGGTGATGTGTTGCTCATGGGAAGGGTGCATCATCTTTATGATCAAGTATATAAAGACTTGGAAGAGCTACAAGCTAGGAACCAACAACTATGTCTGGATAATTTAGAGAAATACATCCATTTATGATATCAAAGTGCACAATGGAAGCATGGTACAAGAGAAAAGTATGCAGTGGATTAAAGAAGGAAGGTTCATTCATCCTAAAGGGTGTCAATGGATAAATAAAGCAATGCATTGTGTGAAAATTGGTTTTGGAAGGATACAATCAGACTTCAAAGAGAGTTGTCATATAAATTTAAGTGGGTTCCAGAATGTAATAAAGTCTAAGGACAATTAGAGGTAGTGGAAAATGTGCCATAATTTGGATGCTAACCTAGTTGGAATATATTTCAACACTCAGGGAATGATGAGAAGAAGGGGTGAGAATTATTGATGCATATAGGGAACGCTAAGCGCATTACAAGTGTACAAATGGATGACAATTCAAGAAAAACACAAGAAGTGTAGTGATTTACATAATGGAAATAATAAGAAGGTATAAGAGAAGGGAAGCATGTTTAAAATTAGCATTGTTTACAAATAAGAAGTCAATGATTAATAAGATTGTAAGGTCAAATATTAAGCTGGAGTGATACAAGCTACAACACTATAAGTGTTGGAAAATTCAGGCAAGAAAAGTTGGGCAAGATTGACCCAAAAAAGGAAGCAGATGTTGAAGGCGTAATACACATATGATATATTGGATGGAAGGGTAAAGTGGCCAAAATGGAATTGGTTGGAAAGTGCTCAAAAAAGGGAGAAACATTGCACAAAGTGAGAGCACAAAATGTGCAAGAATCTAGTGGGATTGGAGGACAGCCAAGGATAGCAAAGGAAGATGAAAAATGCTATATAATGTTGATGATATTGTTATAACAACAAATGAGGAACATGGTCAGCAAGGAAACCATGTTAATGAGGGGGAATTTATGAATTTTTTTCTTTTTTTTCCCAGGTTACACTACTCAAGGAAAAACCCCTGAGTACTTCCCCTCATCTTGAGGATGGTACCTAGGGTAAACCCTAGATTCTTTAGGATAGAAATTTCATTCAACAACAGGGCTAGAAGCCATTACAACAATATACTCATTAAGAGCTCAACATGTCACTTATGGGGATTGAACCTAGGTGGGGAAGATAACATCATTCTTCCCAACCACCCGAGCTAAACTTGATTGATGAAGAACCTTTCTCTTGCCATAATAATAGATTTCTTAGTATTGAGAAAGTTGTTATATGTTAATAGTTTTAAAGTATAAGAATGTTGGAAATGCAAGAGATAGATGGTTAGAATCCATATGCACTAGAGGGCATGCTAAGCAATAATTTGGAGTGCATATAGGACATATTGAGTACATATAATAGGTTTATATACTAAGAGTAGTATGTTGTTATATATCCAATAAATACGTTATCATGATTGAAAGTGGTTAATGATTTTTATGTAACCAAGAAATGGTTGATAGCATGGTTGAAGATGATAATGATGTTATTGCATATGAAAGTCACGCATACAAAGAAATATGAGGACAACAAAATGATCAAGAGGTTGGTGAGGGATCATGTGAGCCTCTAACAACAACAATAGATTAAATAGCATAAAATAAATTGATAGAAGCCATGCATTTATGGATTGGTATGCTTATGTTGGATAATTGTTGAAGAGAATTTAGGTAAGAATTCCCTTGATCATGATTTGATATATGAATTGATGTGTTGTTTTATTTGAATGCATCTATGAGAATGCTATTCCATTAGTGTGGTAAAGGTGGAAAACCTTTGGTGTATAAAATATGTTTAACTTGTGAATGAAATCACGAGAGATAAATGGCTTATCATGTTGTGTTGGTTATGAGTTAATAACTAAGGTGTATTGTGAGATATAATCTTGATATAGAAACAAATGTAGGATATATAGCCATGTGTGAGGCCATAATGTGATTGGATATGGAAATACTATAGTGCTATACAAGTGTTCAATGGTCTCCCTAATTGTATTGATGTCTTGGGTTTTAACCTTCTTCCCAATACTAAAGAGCATTGAGAGGGTGTATCCCTGGTGTTGTGTTGGACTAAAAAGTAAGCTATCAAAATGGTCGTTCAAGTATTGGGGAGGTGGATGGATGATGTGTCGACGTGTTGGCTAGACCTTCCAACTCATCATGGTGGAATACATGATACAAGAATCCAGTATTATGGAATCAATACAAGGATGTAATGAGTGGATATGCATGAGTAGTTATGAAAGTGTGCAAGTGGTGAATATGCACACATGCATGATGATTTATATACTTGGTTTCATTATTTGAATGCATTTTGTGAATTGCATATTGTATTATATTTCATTGAAATTAATATGTGAACAACTGAAATGATGGAATTATTACTAATTTATGAATTTGATATCATTTCAAGAGTTGTTGTTATGGATGCAATGAAAGGATTGCATCCTAGAGTACTCATACTCAAATGGACTACATGAAATCTTTATCTGGGGTACAAAGTTATAGAAAATGATGATCAATAAAAGAAAGAATGTTGTTGGAACCCTATGGTTTCCAAACATTATTGATTAGATATTGTCAAGGGATCTGTGGTAGTAAGTTGGCACTTTCCTTGCATGTGAAAACCTTGGAAAGATGGATCACCCAAGGGATTGTTTAGTAGTTAAGGGGATGCTTGAGCTTGGAAGAGTGAGTGTGGAAAGGAAGAGGCAACTTACATGAATGAATTGTTGCAAAAAAATGCATGTGGTATGATGGTTGAACTCAAGAAGGGAATGTCTGAAAGAACAATAAGATAAATGTATGCCAACGGAATCTTGTGAAGCGTAGAAATAGCCATGAAGATAAGTATTGAATTAAGATTGCATATTTATTTTTAAATACATACTTATATTATGGAGTTGAGAATTTTTGTGAATAATGTAAGTGTTGCATAATAATAGCTATAGCATGTATGTTTTCTTGATGGTTTTTATAGGAATAGCTAGAAAATGAAGACATGAATTGAGTACCTAGAAAGAAGACTACCAAGGGATGGTGAATTCCAAAGGAAAAAAGAATGTAATACCAAATACAACTAGAAGGAAATGGTGTGCTCATGAACAAAGGAATAGAACAACTAAGCTCCAATGGATTAGCTACAATCGTGAGGAAGTGACATGGGAAGTGGAAGATGCAATGTGGGAAGCATACCAGCAACTATTTTGATATTTTTATCTAAAAGTGTGTGTGTGTACACTATATGGTGATGTGCACTAAAGACAATGAAAAAATAAGGGGGAGGAGAATGTAACACCTTGGTTTTGATCCTTATAAATATAATGTAATGTATATATGTGATTTAGGTTATAAGACAAACAGTATGGCCAAGGGCCAAGCAATGTAAATGATGTACCTCAAAGTTATTAATAAAAAATGCATCATTGTCTATGAGACAAGGGGGAACAAAATGATGGGGGGGAATATGATTCCACGAGAGAGGAATGAGAGGGGGATTTAGGGGGGCTCAAAGGAGCCAAAACCAAAATAATAATATTTTATTATTTTACAAAATACCTTACCTTAAGTTATGAAAAATGTATGTCAACATTGGGAAGTGTTCCAAAGGGGAAAAGGTGGGATTCCATGAGTGCCAAGTAGAAATTTAAGAACATGCAAATTTAACCCTTGGTGCAAGTGGAATTTGAATCATTCTAGAATTATCCTGGATAATTATCCCGTGTCCGAAAGGCAGGGAAACCATACTGAGAGTTAGGTTATTATTCCATAAAAGAGGGTTGAGTTTGCATATATGTAATTAGGTTNCANGCCCGTGTCCGAAAGGCAGGGAAACCATACTGAGAGTTAGGTTATTATACCATAAAAGAGGGTTGAGTTTGCATATATGTAATTAGGTTGTGAAATTTCTATTGAGAATCCCTATGGATCCCAGCATTTATTTTTTCATGACCAGTCTATGTTGGAGACCGAGAAAGAGGTGTGATAGCCTAAGGGATAGCATTTGCAGAGAAAGGTATCCACTCTTTGGGTTGTGCAAACTAAAGGGGGGAAGAGAGTTGGTGATTTGGGATGGTTGGGTGAGTGAACATATTGTGAAATTATTGGGTAATTGGGATAAAAGAGTGGAATATATCCAACTAGAGGAGATCATTTGTTCTTGTGCACTCATAGCCCTAGATCGGCAGTGGCCTATTGCAGAAAGAATTGGTGCAATAATGACTCCGGTTGGGAGGAACATCCCACATCCACATTCAGTGGTGTAATTACTTCTTATAAGATAAGTGTTATGTATTATTCTTGTTTTTGTGTTCTTATGTTATGTATTTCATGTGTTTAATGGTTTTTATGTTAATGAATAGTCTACATATATAAATCAAAATTATTTAATGGGTTTTGCATATATTGCTTGGCATTATGCCTACATATTGCATTGTATTACAAGTAATAAATAAAATGGTATCAGAGTTGTGTGTAACTATGGTGAATTCATTGAAAATTGAGTAAATTTCTCAATGCCCCACCATCCTAGCTGGCATAGGGGTAGTCAGGTATGTTACAAGTCTATATGACCATCTCACCCACAAAAATTGCAATATCTCCCAATATTTGTACCTTTTGATTTTAATCTTTTGTCACCATTGGGAGAAGAAGTTGGTTAAGAGGGGTTGGGGCCCTCATTTTGGTTGTTGTTGTGAGAATGTTGCTTTTTTGGATGCTTGGATTTATCCTTCTATTAGGCCACTAAGGATTTGTTAAATGTACCTATAGTGCGTATCACTCCAATATCATGTGGGATTCACCTTGTTGACCAATATCTTATCGTGTTCATTGATAAAGGAGGTTTTAATATTATCAAAAATAAAGTCAATATGTTGTAGGTATTGGGGAGGGGGGAGGAGAATGTGAGATACGAGAGATTTGTAGGTATCGGGGGGATTAAAAGGGGGTATCTAGTAAACATAGGGGTTTTTTTATTGGAAATATGCATTGGGAGGGGGGGTCAACAAAAGGATTTTCGGAGGTATTTATTAATATCTTCTGAAAATAGGGATATTATTTAATATCCCATAAATGCAAATTTGTTATGCCATAGGTTCACGGAGTGAAAACCTCATGTTCAAGATGCAAGAGCCTATCTTTCTCTCTAGGGAAAAGAATCATAGAAAGATTCAAGAGAGGGTGGTGAGTAAGCATACCCTAAAGATTCTCTAGTGAGTCAAAAGTATATAAAAAAATAGAATATGCACTATCAAGCTTAGCAAAGAATAACATATATACAATGGGAATCATTTATTTTCTATTTTACAGTCTTCAAGTAAAAGTCTGAGTGTTTTGAACTTAGATAGATAATCTTCAATGCAAGTGAAATCACTGGGATTTAAAGAAATCAATTAGTTTTCAAGTTGGTGGGATCGAATCTCATTGTGTTTACCAAATATAGTTTCCAACTTTTCCCACACTTCATCTAGGTCATCAATTTCCTGAAGGTGAAACCGAAAATCGCTAGGGATGGACATTCCAATTAATCCACGTGCTTCATCATTTTTTCTATCCCATTTGGCTTTATTTGAGGCATCAATGGGGGCAATTTATTTTCCCAAGGTAATCCAATAAATCTATTTACTTCATAGTACATCTTCCTTTAAATATTTCCATGAAAAGTAGTTTGAAAAATCAAAAGATCAGTTAGATTAGAAATATCAAAATATGTAGTTAATATGGATTCAATAGACGAAACTAGCTATCTATATGGAAAATTCTCGAAAAAATAACTAGTTTCAAAAAAATGACACTGAAAATGGACTTTGAATGTCAAAGTTACGCTCTTTTTAATAATTTCATAAAAGGTAACCAAGGTGTCATGTTTCAGGTAGAGGATGGTCCATGTGGTTATAAATGCACAATGAGGTTTGTTGACTAAAAAAAAATCCCTTCTCTAATTTTGTCTATAAAATCACTTTTACAAATAAGTTACCTTTACATCAAGTGACCTACTTTTATAAAACTAGCATACCCCTAACGCGGGGGAAAGGAAACAGCGAAGAAAACACAAGGTAGAAATGTAACTAAAGAAAATAAAATATATTTTTGGATATTATAATTTTATGGTAAAAAATGAAAGAATAATACATATGCTTAAGAGAATAGCCAATGAATAACAAAATTGCAATGTGAAGTAGACATGCCAATGGAAAATTCTTATGTGACCATCACATTTTGTGAAAGAATAGCCAATGAAATAAACCATGTTATAAAACATGTTTCCAAATATATATAATAAAAAAATACAATATTTATAAGATTTGTACAAATTTTAAAATCTAGATGCATGTAGAGAGATGTGTTACACGTAATTTAAAGATTTTTTTTGTAATGGGGGTTCATTAAAGAAGATCCACTAAGTAGTTAGGATGTTTAGATCTATTAAGTAGT
>CBVK0102956357.1:0-13847 GCA_900067695.1 Picea abies
TATATATATATATATATATATATATATATATATATATATATATATATATATATATATATATTCAAAAGATTAAAACCTCAAATATTTTGGCATATTTTTTCAAAAGACTAAAACCTTAGATATGTTTGAAAAGATAACATCAATATCATCCTCATCTAATATAAAAAACTCAAATATTTTTAGAATATATACATTGAAGATTTGACGAAGTCTCATATATGGTTGTAAATTTGACTTCGATGCATTTTCTTCAAACTTAGATATGGGTTAGACCTAATCAGCTTAATCTCCCTTTCCTTGTCCTCTAGTATGAAGGGATTTGCCTTTCCTAGCTCATTTTTATGATAGGATTACAGTTATCTCCTTTGATGTAAAGAACATGGTTTTCTTACTTTAAAGAGAGGTGAGCTCGTCTTATCCTTCCACACCTCTCCAAAATATTTTTTGCTTGTCCTTCGCTCTAAGAAGGCCCCTTTCCATCTATCACTAACAATCGTTTTTGGGTCTCATGCATTAGTTCTCTCTATGATTTACCAACTTAAACCTTGATTCTTGTCCCTTCCCCTACAAATCTCACTACTTGGTTTACTTATGATAAATCGAGAGAGGTACCTAGGTTATAAGTTGTTCAAGAAGAATGGTCAATAGTTAGGGCTTCTGTGTCAAATTCCTTAACCATGATTTGAATTCTCTTTAATTTGAAATGGATCCGAACAAAAAATGAATGGTTAATGAGACTTAGTTCGTATAAGAAATGGACAAAATTGAAGGTTGAATAAAGACAATGCAAGCACAAAACACAAGAAGACAAGAACGATCTGTCCAAGACTAGCGTTGTCTATATCCTCTAACAAATGAATGGAGAGAAGGTCTTTTTGGCTGAGTGGAAGAGGATGCAATCAAATCTTGGCTAAGTAAATTGCTAAATGGTCTAGAGGGATGGAAGACTACATTGTAAACCTAGATTTGCTAAAAATAAAGATTGAGCAAAGTCATTTGAATGCTAGGTTTCTAGACATGTGCTAATGGTGCATTTAATTCTTCCATGATTGTTGAATGTTCTGTTATTTTAATTGTTACATTCTAGCATATTAATGAGTAAATTTCACTAAATAAAAGTGTCACACATTGTTTGGCATTTCTCTTTCAAGCACGTCCCCTTGGCCATAGTGGCTAGTTATTCCAGACCAATCATTTAGAGCCTAGAAGAAATCAATGGAGAAGGTAATTGAGTTGTTACCTAGTGTTTCTAGACCAAGCTTCTAAATCAATTCACTATTATTTAGTGCCTTAGCCCCTTCTCAAATCATTGAGCATTTGAGGAATTTGTGGGCATTCTCCAACAATACTTACACACTATCCAACTGATAGTTAAACTTGGTTCCCATGCACTTGTTCATCTTGTTTCATTCCCTAGAATTTTATTTATTGATTTTTTTGGGGTGAATTGTTTTGGGAAGAGAACGTTCTCAACTTGTGCATCATATTACCTTCCTTATGTTTTCTATGTAGTGACTTGAACTTATAGCTAACGTTGAATACCCTTAGCCACTCACATTTGAGTAAATATGTATATTTATATTGTATTGGTCCTTAATTGGGTTATGATGTCATGGAGGAAATCATTATTACATATGTGATTGCTCAAACAAGTATGGTATCATTGATTTATTATCTACATATGAGTTATGTGATGATAATTAGTTGAAGTGAAGTGTTATTCTTTTTTTTTAATGCTAAAGCAACAAGATGAAGCTGCATAACAACTAGTCAAACAACTTAGAAAAACATGACAACAATATAGATGTAAATTTTAGTGGAATAGAATTATCATATGTTTTAAAGGAAGATGTTTGATTTCTAAAAGTTAGCTTAAAAAATGTTACGTTTGTTTGACCTAATGAATAAGCTTATTTTTCTATTTTGACCGGGAGAACAGAGAAACATAGACAAACACGAAACAACGCACCTAAGAAAGGACTGCAACCACTTAAGATCTGGGGTAGGAAGGGGCATTAGATTACATCGACCAAACACAATAGAGATAACCACGATCTTATGAAGATATGGACTCCATCTTTCCATAGAGCAAAGAATAATGATATCAATCCTTTTAATAAATATTTGATTTGACATAGCATAACTTCCCTTTGCAAATGTATCTCTGGCACGACAAATTGTGTTGGACAAAGAATTCGATGGTAAGTAATTACTTCTAGATTTATTGTATTTATTTTTGGAGTCTAATTCTTTTTAGGATGGCTTCAAATATTTCATTAAGGGCTTAATAGAAGAAAACAAGAAAAAAAAAATCGGCTCAGCTATATTGCAGGTATCCATGAAAATTTTGCATTGTCGTCGAAATTAGTCAAAGTGACCAATATAACATAAAATGTTGGATATTATTACGGATAATGAACATTTACTTCCTTGTAGAGATGCATCATTATGTAATCGAGTACTGTGAAAATATTTCACACAGTTGAGTCCTACCTAAAATGTACTCAAATTATATTGTCTGGGAACTGAATATTATAGTATGAGTGCAATTACAAAGTTCAAAGAAATAGGTTAGAGTTTATAATCATCTAACCCAATAGAACAACTCAATTATACAAAGATATGATCTGATATGTACCTCGAACACGCAACCTTCTGATATGGAGTCAGATCAGCACTACCATTGTGCCACGGATCTGTCATTTAATGATCTGAGAATTGTATGTTTTCTCTAAACGATTTTGTGCAATGCTTCTCGTAATGGTATTACTGGAGTGGAGCCTTCAACAGAAAATAAAATAACAAAAGCATGAGACAGTCGACCATAAAATCCATTTTATTCACACTTTTACATAATATCTATACGTGAAGATAATAATAGTGCGATGTTGTTGTTGTAGTAGGCATAATGAAAGGGACTATAGCTTAAACACTTTCATACACCAGTGATCTAGTGATTGGATTATGTACTTTTTGTTTAAGAAAATTTAGTGGGAAAAATTGAAAAGACAATTTCCATAGTTCTTCATGACATTTTTAATAAATATATTTGATTAAATTAATGTTATTAAGAATTCGAACCAAACAACTGTTATTGTTTCATATGAATAGTTATAGAAATTAATTAATTTAAAATTGGGTGATTAATGCAGAGTCTATTGGATGCAATAAACTGTGACAAGAGAATAGCAAGGGAAACGATGCTAAACATTGTTCCAATGACCACGAATATATCGAAGACAATATATCTAGTGCTGCCCAATCTGAAGGACAAGCTCGATGGCATTGTGATGTGTGTGCCCAGTCCCACAGTTTCGGTGCTGGATTTTCTTGAATTTATGAAAATCAGTTCTCCTAAACACATTGAGAAAAACTTAAAATAAGAGGAAACTGCAAAACATGGACTTATTCTCTGGGCAATTGAAAAAGATAAATCTTAAGTATGCTAATTTCGTTTCAAATCCATACCATAATGTCATCTATCATCGTAGTGATTATGCTAATGTCATTTCAAACCCATCACACAAGGCCATATATCATTGTAGCATTTTCTATAAATAAAAGCATTTATGAATTTGCAAAAAGTGGTCTTTGAGACACAATCATGGTTGAAATGTTAAACATATAAGTAAAATAATAAAATAAATGTTTCTGGAACTAGAGCTTTGAGGTGGGTCGTTGAAAATCCTTAATGCTTGTACACTATCTAAATTAAAGTATTATTTTTATTGGTTATTGCATCCTTTTGAACTTCACGCCACCTCCCTCACTAATGAAACACGTTACGGATAGCACAATGCATGGCATCCAGTTGTGCACTGAGAGGTAGCAGTTGTGAAACCTAGTTCATGGGAGATTTTGGTTGGGAATGGAGGTGTCTCTCCCATGCATATGACAACAACCTTAAAAAATACATTGCTCGTGTTTGATCATACTTAGAGCCTTCCTAACGTTATAGACTCCAAGTATTCTCCCACTGCAGGAACTCATGAATGGATTTCTCGATCTCCCCTGGCTCATTCATTAAATCTTCCAGGAAAAAGGAAAGAACAATCAAGGAAATAACTAAATCACTGTCGATGTTGATCTCATCTTGGTCCGCAAGGAACAAAATATCTATCACCACTTCATGCACAAAATATTTAACTTTGTGCAAGGATGTTTGAGGTTGTGGCTAGGTCATAGTATGTGGTCGACTTCCCTCAACTACACAAGAACACGGCTATATTCCGCACACTTGGTCGTTTAATGCATGTAGATTGGGCCATGGAGCTTGGATCACAAAACCTTGATATTGTCAAATATTTTTCAGGGAATTCGTAAGTTGAGGACTAGATTGTATTATATTGTTCAAGGGTTGGAGGTACGGGCTGGAGGTACTTTGTTTTGTAGAACTTAATGAATGAAATATAAATTCATGGTTTGTTGTTCAGTAACTCTATTAATTGGAATTGGTAAGAAATTGCAGTTTGGTTGAACAAGGGTTCTATTATTTGGAATTGGCGAGAAATAAAAATTCATGGTTTGTTCTCCACTAACTATATTATTTGGAATTGGAAGTTTTTATTTGGAATTGGTGAAGAATGGAAATTTGGTTGAACTGGGGTTATGAAGTAGGGGTACGATATAGGTATCATGCTCAACTTTACTATCTGCAAAACTTTATACAAATAGAAGTTCATATAAGAAACTAAATCTTAACTAAAACCAGGCATTACATTTAAAAAAAAATATATCTAGCTATCATGCTCAAAACTATAGTACAAAGTGAACCTCATAAAAAAGTTCAGATATTTATAGAATAAAATTCACTCTGAATCTACAAAGCTTTTCAATGCAAATACAATGGTGCCACTTGACACTGTGACCAAATATTGTTTCAATAATGCGTATTTCAAAAATCTTCAGAACAATATGGGGCTTCTACAGTCGGATCAAGTTCGCTTCTCCAACATAAACGCGTCGACTGCCATTTTTTTCCTATGCCTTCTCCAGAGAATAACCACTAAGCAAGCTAAATAGTTGTTATAACCCTAATTTGCACCATACATGCTTACCTGGCATCATGCCATCTCAGATTCCTTCTTTGCCAAAACACTACTGAACAAGTCTTCAAAAAACTAAATTTTTAAAAAGCCACGCTAGCTGGCCCACTACAGCCCACGTGGACCTTCAGAAGCACGAAAAAAGGAAATTTGTCGACGGAACACACAGCTTTGGGTGAGTTAACTGAATCTTCTGGCCATGCATGGCCGAGGGTTCGCCCAAATACCTAGCTTCTTCTAGCCTATAAAAGAAGGGTTAGGGGTCCCATTTGGAGGAAAAAAATATAGCAAAGAAACTCTGCCCATTTGCATATTCCCATTGTCCCAACCCTTTAGCCATCCTTGTGCCAGAAGAGAGACAAAGCAAAGAAGTTGGAGGATAGTTGAAGAGGAGCCCAGGATCAGGTTCGCAGAGCGGTGGCCGGCCTTGACTTTTTGTAAGTTGACTCATTCAAAGTAATAAAGAAAATGCTTTTCCCGTCCCAATTCATGAGTTATTCATAATTTGTTGAGTGCATGTTTGAATCTCTAACCTGTCAGTCTATAGGTAAGATGCATGTGTAGTTGTTGCTTATCTTGTATGCAGGTTAGTGTTGGAAAGAAGAACTGCGAACAAATGATCAAGTGCGATAAAGGGATCGATATCAAATGCTTGGAACAAGGTAGGTTGATCTAGCCATGTTTTACTGAAAAGAAATAGGATTTAAGTCTGGGGACGAAGGTAGAAAGTAGATTTTCTCTTGGTCATATCTGCATGCAAAACATAACCCTATTTGCTAGTCCATAAGGAGATTTCCCTCACAACAGAATTGGCGACCATATTGGGGAGATCTCTAGGGTTCTTAGGAATTTTATTTGTTTTTGGGTAGTTTTTAGAAAAAGACTGGTTTTTCTTGCCTGTTTTTTTTTATAATTTCTGTAAAGTCTGAGCTAGCAGAGTGTCTGGTTTTCCATACCAGCTTTCTTTGATTTTCTTGACTGTGTTTTTTCGGGACCCACAGAGGTACATGCGGCCTTCATAAGGTCTGCACGCGTGTACCCGCGCCCTATTCTCTTACAACCCGCGTGTGAACGCTAGCTGAAGAAGTAGCAGTAGCGTGTAGATTCCAGAAAATTTTGGAGGCAGTCATCCTCTTCCTTGTCAGAATTAGTGATTCTCAAGGGTTTTCTGGAATTCTTTCTGAGTCCTGGTCATTTGTAGTCTTGTCTCAGATTGGTTTGTTTTACAATTTTTTCTCCTTACATTGTTTGCTTTTTTCTGTTAAAAAGAGTGTCCAAGCCTTCAAGGGATCCTGGTTATCAATATCACTAGTCTCTTCCTGATTTGGGTTGCCTGTTGTTATTTTTTCTCAGAGTTTAGAGATACATGTGGCCTGTACAAGGTCAGCCCGCGTGTACACGCCCTCTGTCTCTATACAGCTCACGTTCACACGCTTGTTGTTGGATCAACAGTAGCGTGCTTGTACATGACAGTTTTTGTTGAGGGTAAGGCAGTCATCCTTTCCCTTGATGAGAATTATACCTCTCAGGTGTTTGAATCTCTGTTCTAACAGTCAGTAGCTTAGGATTAATCTTACCCTTAGCTTGCTTTTTCTCATTTAAAAGTTGTCATACAATTTTTTTTTTTAGGGTTTTTAGACAAGTGTGAGAGTCATTTTTTAAAATTGCTAGTGTGTGATTTCTTGAAGTGGTTCTTTGCGATATGCGATTAGTCCATAATTGTTTTTCTTGGTTTTTACTTGTTGGTATTTTTCCTTTTTGCTTTATCAGCATTTAAATAAAAATAAAAAAAATCTCTTTCATCTTCTTGTTTGGTTGAAGAGTGTGTTTCTGCATTACTAGCCAAGGAAAAGTCGTTTATTTCATAAGTTTTGCATTTTACTTAGATCATAAGTAGCTTGTAGTCAAGTGAAATTTCTTTTGAGTTTGCTGTCCAAAAATCTTAGAAAATTAAAAAAAGATATATATTTTGAAAAGTTGTTGAAATTTTGCATTAAGTAAAAGTTTTTTGTTTCCATCTTTTTATTCATTTTTTGCTTTCATCTTTTACACATCATCAGTTTCACTTTCATACCCCTTGACATAAGACAAAGCCATAAAATTAATGCTAAATCTAAAATTTATTAGACTTCTATGTTTGTAGGGTTAACCAACTAGTTCAGGATTAGGGCCTTGAATTATGTTGGAGAGGAAACTCTTCAAGGCCATTTAAAATCAAACATTGGAGTCTAAGTTAGGGAATGTCTAAGTCCAGTATCGTGAAATTTATCTGATACCCCCCTCTAACATAGGGGATAAACACGAGGTCGCGTGCGGAAAGGTAGCGGAGATAACCCCTCCAAAGTTGAACCAATTGTAGTGGAGAACACATATAGAGGGCTTGTTTTGGGATTCCGTCGATTGCATTTGCCACGGGGCTTCATGGGTCTCAAATCCATTTGAGGTCCTCAGTTGTCTTCCAGACCACTTGCTTTCGATACCCTTGACAGGTTTCAGGATCGATACCCTGCTCATTGTGGTCTACCCGACTTTCGACTATACTCGCCTGGTGATTGTTCGCGTTGGCAACCTAGTTGCCTATCTTTTTTAGGGACATACACAGGTGACTGTGGGGGTATACCACGGTACCTAGGACATACATCAGGCCACGCTTTGCAGAGTATACTCAGAGGGTGCTTCCATGTTCGAGTTGCACTTGCACCGGTAAGTTGCTCTAGTTTTGGTTGTTGTAACTGTTCTTCCAATTAATTTAGTGTTTGCCTATCTTACCTTCTAAGGACTCTTTTTTTAGTGTGTGTTACTTTTGAACGTTTATACTACCTTAGAGTGTCTTTGATCTTCTCACACAGTGGAGGATCATGAGCTCCACCAGTCACGAAGGATTCTTGGCCTGCCGCCGGTTACACTGGAGCCACCTCCGCCACCATTAAGGCGAAAGCTAGACCAACAAGGGTATTTTGAAGTGACCGGGTTACAAGCAATTGTGCCTGACCAACATCTGGAGGAATCAACCTTTTTAGACCTTGGAGAGCAAGCTTTGGATTTGGTTGAAACTTCCACCACTGACATTTCGGCACCCACCATTGTACTGATTCATCCTTATGAGTGCCAGACAGTGTCACACACATCAATGGAAACAAATGTTGTTACTCCTTTAGGGAATTCTTCAGTTCCCACTACGGTTGTCACCACAGGAGACTTTCCACCTCCTAACCCACCATCACCGGTCCGAGCCACCAGGGTCTCGACCACAACTACATCACACAGTGGCCCGATCCCGTCTTTGGCGGTGGCCATAACCCCTTTCACACCAAGTGCGACAGGCCCTCCGTTCTCTTACAGGATGCCTAGTTCGGGTACAAGTCATGTACTTTCCTTCTCCACTTTACAGACTTCAAGTTTGGGGGCAGGGAGCTCTAGCGCTCCTCTGTAAGTTCACATGGGGGGCACTCCTGCTCCTTTTAACGCTTTCCCTTATGGAGGAGGTCATATACCTCCTTCGTCCCCTTCACTCAGTGGCTCGAATCAGCAACCAGCCGGGCCACCTACACACCGTAGTTTATTTGGAGCAGGGAGTCAAGGACCACCTTAGCATAGTATGCCGGTAGGTTCGACACCATTTTCTTTGATAGGAACGTTTGGTAACAATGCCTTCTCGTCAACCACCTTCCCGACTGGGGGCAATCCCAGTTTTGGGTAATCGATTCCTATGCAGGGTACTATTCCTGCACAGGGGGAAAATCTAGGAATTTATTCCACATCAGGGCCTTGGAATTCTTGGCAGGGATCCATTCCCTCGTCCGGAATGTCGATCTGGGGTAATTCTTTTCATAATCAATGGAACTCTGGACAAAGCACTATGCCTATCCCCACGAGACCGACATGGAGCAATCCTTCCCAAAGTCCTTAAAATGTAATGCATGCCCAACCATCTATGTCCTATCTCATAAATCCACCGATGATGTCTCCTCACACGCAAAATCCATATGCTGGCCATGGCCATGGTTTCTACCAGAATCCCGGCCAGCAGCTAAAATTTTCCTGGCAGCCTGGTGCCAGCCAAACTCCATGCCCCTTTTTCCTAGGTTATCACCAACAACCCAAAATACCCTTCCTGGCAACTTTGCACTTGCCAGATTTGACAAGGTTGTTGAATGACCCTATTTGTCATGATCCGCGTTGGCCTCCTATGCTGACGAAGTTGCCTTCAAACATTCCAAAGTTCGAAGCCAAGCCTAACGAAGATCCATGAGATCATGTGACTACCTTCCACCTTTGGTGCTCATCTAACTCGTTGAAATATGACTCCGTACAGTTGTGAATGTTTCAACATACTCTCATTAGGAGTGCCGCGAAATGGTACATTGAGATCGATCACTCAAGATACTCTTCCTTCGACAAACTGGCGATGGCTTTCCTAAACCATTTCCAGTTACCTATGAGATACGACGCTGGCACAGAGCTACTGGCCAATTTCAAATAGATGACAACGGACCATATCTCTGATCACATCCGAGAATGGAGACGTCGAAAGAGTTTAATTAAGGTGCCAGTCCCACCAACATTACTGTTTGAGTGGTTCCTTAAGTCTTTGGTCCCACAGTTATCCAAAGACGTCGTGACATTGGGAGTATTCTCCGAAGAAGAAGCCATCATGAGAGCTCAACAATTTGAGCTCATCTATTCTCAGTCCTATTTATTATACAACATCTTTCTAGATGCACCACGCTCAATACTAGATAAAACTAGACAGAGAGTTGGACCACATGCCGGTGGTATTGTTGGTTCATCACAAACAAATCCCGTTGAGCAATTGACGAAGCAGTTGCAACAGTTATCTATACCACACACAACGGCCAGCCAAAATACTACTTTGGCTACTCCCCCTACCAAAACATCGGAGGTACATACAGTGCAATCGACTAACCCAAAGGCCACCCAACAGCCTGAAGGAAAGAAAAAACAACGAAAGAAGGGTAAGGGGGATAAAAAACCTATCGATAATGCTAGAGGGGACAACACTGATAAACAAAAGGTGAGGCATCCATGCAACTTGTGCGTGGAATACCACCTGACCCATCTGTGTCCCCAACTTGCAGAAGCCCAAAAGTTTGTGATGCAGCAACAACCTGTTGTGTTGACCAATCCATTTCAACATGGGCAAAATTTAACCCAAGCCTTTGCAAGCACAGAAGGGGGCAGCCAAGAACCCTCTCTGTCTTTGAACAACCCCACATCCACGAACGTATATATGGTGAAGGGTGATGCTTTCATATCGACTATAGCGCATGACTATAGTAAACCAAGCACTTCTAAGAAGGGTAAAGAAGTTGAACTCCCATCTCTTCCTCTACAGATTGAGAAGACGTTGGGAGAAACAATGATACGCATTCCTAAAGGCGCATTCAAAAAATCTTCTCACAACCCAAATGCAAGGGCCACCCAGAACTATTCTGTGGTGGAAGATTTATCACAAACCCCTTGTGCAATGTCCGCTTTTGAGGTCCTCCAAAGTTGCCCTTCCCAGAGGAAAGCCTTGTTAACCGCTTTAGGATCTACCGAGACTTTTAATTCGGGTACAATCATGCTGGATACAATCAACCTAAAACCTCGTCTACCTTACCACGTAGTGTTCCAGATAGTAGTGGCTTATCCCACAAAAATTTTTACTCGGAATATCTTCCGCACGGTGGTTGATGAGGGCACCTCGACATGCATTATGTTGTTGGCATGTTGGAAGGTCGTTGGCCAACCTGGTTTATCTCCATCACCTACTCTCCTCACTTCTTTCGACAATCGTTTGTTTCGACCACATGGTATCCTTCCTTCTTTTCCTGTACAGTTAGGAGGGAAGACTGTGTGTGTCGAAGTGGAGGTAGTCGATGCTCCCCTCGACTATAACCTTTTGTTAGGAAGGAGTTGGATTTATGCCATGCAAGATGTGGTTGCTACAGTTTTCCAGGTCTTGTTGTTTCCACATGAGGGCTGGATAGTGACCATCGATCAATTATCTTTCTCCAAACCTGACCTTGCATTGGGGGCATCCACGGTCCCGATGATTGATAATCCTCAACCAAGTGTGGTCAACATAGGGGTTGGTTTGTGCCCATGTTTGATGGGTACCTTTGATTACCTGCCCCCTCAAGGTGATGTCAAGTTCATATCCGACCACCATAAGGTTGAGATTTTCCAAGTTTCATCGTTTCTCATGAATTACTTCACCGATCCGTGGATACTTCCTTCCCCATCGGACACGATGGAGGGGATAGGGAACCTAGGCATGTCCATGCCCTTGTCCGCAGCTGAAGTAGCGTACTCTTTAGTCCAACAAGCTTCAGCCGACACAGATCCAATTCCTACACAAGAGTTAGATCCGACTCTAGAGCCTATTTGGGCTCAAGGTTCTCTCACTGACACTGATTCATTAGACTTAGTCTTGCCCTCCGATGAAGAAATCATTGAGGCAATGACTAGTCCAGACAAACCCTGGGATGATCTTCATCACAGATCATACTTCCTCCCAGAGTTAAGAAGAATCGAGGCCAGAGAATTCACCTTGACTATGAATGGAAATAGGTCTTATCCTATTAACCCCTTAGCTACACATGAGGTCTATACAGAGGTTAATATGAAAACCATTGCTGAAACCATACCAATCAATATCTCTAGATCCCCTGGCGGCGTAGACAATGTTTTTGTCAGAGCATACTGCTCCCTTGAGGAGATACCCAACATCGACCCACAAAGTGTCGATCATGAGCTAACTTTGTTGTTTTTCAAGCTCACTTTGAGATTCGAAAGCAACATCCGGCGAGACTGCATTTATGCTTTTTGATCTCGTCCGGATTAACTGAGAAAAGTAACCTCTATGGAGTCTTCTTTAAGCCCTTTTTAGACTCCCTAAAGATGAAAATATTGTTGAGTGACCTTGTTTCTTCACACTCATTAAATAGGTCCAGAAGAACGTTCCTTACACGGGTCTTCTTTTCCCTTTTCAGACCTTATAAACATGAAAATATTGTCGAGCGATCTTGTGGCATTTCACGCTCGTTAAACTGAAATTTGAAGTCACATCTATCTGGCGGTAGTTTACCCCTTTTTCGGTCTGGACGGTCAACTGTACGAACAAAGGTATACTCTATGGAACTTCAGTTCTTTAGAAGAGTACTCTCAGGTATAATTTTATCCCTTTTTTGGGCCCGAGGGACTAAAATTACGAAGAAGGAACCCCCACGGAGTCCATAGTTAAGCTCTTTTCAGACTCCCTAAAATTGAAAAGATCGTCGAGTGACCTTATTCTTTCACACTCGTTAAACTGGTCCAAAAGAAAATTCCTGACGAAGTCCACAGTTAAGCTTTTTCCAGACTCCTTAAAAATGAAAAAATGTCCGAGTGATCTTGTCCTTATCACACTCGTTAAAATGGTTTTGAATAGACATCTTGTCAGTGCTAGTTTATCCCTTTTTTGAACCGACTAGACTATCTTCGAAAAAGGTACCCCAATGGAGTCTCCTTTTATGATTTTTCAAACTCTCTAAACATGAAAAACCACCGAGCTTACATTCTATGGGTTCATTAAACTTACATCGAAGGACGTTACCATTGTGTGTTTTGTTAACCGCATTTGCATACCTTATACGCCAACCTTGTAGCACTTTGCTTCTGCGTCTTAACACCCTTGGCCCCTGGAGGATTTTTCCCGAGTATCATTATTTTGAACATCATTCTTGTCCTTGTGCCTTGAGCTTGTATGTTTGTAACACTCGTTCCTCCATTGTAATGTAACATTCCTTTATTCTTTTTCCAAAATCATTGAAAAAGAAAAAAAAAATCAAATATACCCCAAAAAGAGGAAGGGAAAAGTATTTTCTTTATTGGCAGCATAATGAGTCGCCCTTGGATAAAGCACATATGTCCGTTTGTTCGTCAAACTTTGGGATGTAATACAACCTTAGGAAGTTATTCTTGCTACATAGAGTTGTGTCCTCCTCTGTTTGGTTATTCTTCCAAGCATATGGAGAGTTTGTGTTGCCTCCTGCTTCATAAACTTATGATTAATGCCATGCTGCCTAAGTCTCATCATTTGTCATGTTGTTGTCCAAGGGAAGTTTCTACCAAGCCTATGTCGGCCCCTCTACAATTTGTCTCTTTCCCTCATACCCGACCATCTTGAACGTCCAATCAAGTCTTTGTTCGAAATCAATGAAGCCTTCAGTCTGATCATCAAGATTCTCTAGTCCATGACCGACGAGCCATCGAAGACCTCTGGGTGGTGAAGTCGTACACCCATATTACACTCCTACCCGAGTTTTGAAGATTTTGAAGTTGTTGCTCGAGCTCTGAAGCCCTCATCTCCAGCCATCAGGCCTTATCAACTTCTACAAAGATGGATACTCTGTTGGGTATGTGTTATATTCTTTGCACGAGTAGTAATGTCTGAGTGTCTACACCGGGCACGCAGGGGGGTGCAAGGGGGCGGATCCCCCTGCACGGGGGTTCAGGGGCAGCGCCCCCAAATTTTTTTTTTGCACTGGGACAACATATTTTCGGGACCACATGATATTTAGGTGGTTTTTCGGCACATGGTTTTTTGCCAATGGTTTTCTATTTTCGGTTAAGGAATTAGGGTTTTGGACTAATCCAGGTCATTGGGTTAGGGTTTTGGATGTTGTTGGCTCCTATATGTATATTGTATTGTAAACAATGTAACACAATGTATGAATATAATATATGTTGGCTTTCCCGGTTTGGATTTCCAGGTGAAAAATCTCTGTGTAATGTTTGTATTTGCCATTGTATCTT